>PVIR01045704.1:0-10594 GCA_004026965.1 Petromus typicus
GATAGGACATTTTTTTAAAGACTAAGAAAATTAAAATGTATAATGTACACACACCAGTTCCCCGTGATAAGTGTAATTATATACTGGGAAGTGTGCTAATTAAAAAATCAGTATAATTAAGACAGTGGTGAATCTGAATGCCCACTGTCATCCAGCTAACATCTGTGATGGCAGGGTGTCTTTGTTTCATTGTACGTCATTCCCAGCCATCTTTCAAATGCATTTAGTGGCATCTCTAAAGTATGTCATATTTTGATAGTATTAGGATTGCCCATAATTATGAATATACCAGCTCTTTTTCTAGTCTCAGTCTACTAGCTTGCAGAATGTGGGCACCACCCTCTATACTTCCCCTGCACTCTTAGGCCAAGTTTGATAGTGAAACTCCTCACAGAATCAATCATAAATTAACTACTACAGAGAGTAAACGTGAAGAAGCATCAGAGGTCAGATTCTGTTCATGTGACAATTGTTTTCTTCCTTTTCACTGTTGTTTCTTTTCTTCGACAGAAATACTCTGTAGGTAGTGCGCCTTGCTAATATGTGTATAAGCACAGCCTTTCCACACACTCCTATCAGATCAGGAATGTCTATACGAAGTAACTTTTATCAACTAAATGCACATAATAAGGTCACCTATTTCTCACAAAAATCTCCACCATCATGTGAGATCTTTAAATGCTCCTAAACAGTGAATCATTATTTTTCACTTACATCTGCGTACCTATTATTTCATAGTCAACTTACCGTCAATGAAAGTCTCTTCAGCGCTCAAGGAATTAGACACACTATAGTTATAACATCTGGGTCTACACATTCTTTCCCAAAGAGAATAAATAGTCTCCAGAAACATGCGAGTCATCAGACTGTTCTGTTTGTGCAATAACACATCATTTTCTAATCACTCTGTGTTTTCAAGTTTTATTTCTATGTTTTTAGAAATTGATATATGTTTTCAATGTTATATATATCCTGCCTTGCACAGTTCATGTAACATAAATATTTGCAGTTTGAAATTATGCAAATATATTTATTCCATCAAAAGTTACCTTGACTTCATTTTTTATAATCACAGTTTAACAAAAAATGAAAATAAATTCCATCGGTCCCATGTCTTCCGGCATGTTTGATTGAGTGTTTGCTCTCAGACTGTTGACAGGTCAGCTATTAGAGAGTACACAGCGACAGGGTACTCCCTTACTACTGATCCAGGTTTTCATTTTACTTCTCACTGTGGGGCTCACCATGCAGTTCAGGCTGGTCTTTGCCACACTGTGCAGCCCAGGCTGCCTTTATACTCATGGAGAACCTCCTGCCTCTGCCTCTGGCTTCTGAGACTTCAGGTGTGTGCCCCCATCCCAGGCTAAACTATATTTCTGTGAAAGTAAAGGGGATAAACAACTTCCCTGTTTCAAAGCGAATGGTTAACTTACGGAATTTTTCCGCTCTAGTCAGTTACCTAAGATGGTTTCTCTATACTTTTGAAACAGCAAATAGCATGCAAAACAAATATTTGCTTCATGATATGACTTGTTTTTGCTAAATGAGGTTTTTAATGTGTTCTATTCAATGGATCAGTCATTCTCATCTTTTATTATTTATTAACCATTTGGGAATTGAGCACTGAGATGCACGAGTAATTTTACTAAGTTGAGGAAACTGGATATTTTATTTTCTTTTGTCATGTGTCACAGAAATCGCCCTTGTTAGTTGGATTTTGCAGAAGGAATTTGCAAGTGATGCTCTCCTAGGAAGAAATACAGAAACAACAACAATGTTCATCACTGCCGCCTTTCAACTTCCACTGAATATGTAAGTAAGCTGTTTCCCTGATGGGGCATGATGATATCTTGTCTGGATAAACTACTGAGAGATACGGTAAATTAAAAGAACTCATAAGGCTCCTTATTATCCTATGAATTTATATCAAAAAGAGGTGGTGATGCAGAATTTCACAGTAGTGACTTGATTAGAGTAAGTCAGTCCCTTTGTTCAGAGACTGTTGTTGTGTGCCCACTCTCTCCCCCCGACCTTTTTTTTAAAGCAGGGTCTCGCTTTGTAGTTCAGGCTGGCCCTGAGCTCACTATGTAGCCAAGGGCAGCCTCAAATTCTTGGCAATTATAGTCTCTGTGTTCCGAATGCAGGGATTACAGGCATGAATCACCATGCCTGACATTGTGGTGTGTGATACTGGGGATCAAACTTGGACCTTGCTCTTGCAAGGCAGACTCTGGAACCACTGAGCTAAATCGCTGGCCCTGATAGGTCAATATTTAATAGAATTTGTAATGGAATATCTATAAGATGTTAAAATTCTACATTTTTAAGGTGTTTTTTTTTTTTTTTGGAGACAGGGTCTCGCTTTGCAGTTTAGGCTGGCCCTGAGCTCAGCCTCAAACTCATATCACAGAAATCCTCCTGCCTCTGCCTCCCGAGTGCTGCGTTTACAGGCATGAGCCACCAAGCCCAGTACTGTGGTATGTGCTTCTGATTTCTGCTGGGCATGAGTCTCCAAGCCCAGTATTGTATATGGTTACCTGGAATCAAACCGGGACCTTGGGCTTGCAAGAGAGTCACCGGAATCACTGAGCTAAATCCATGGCCCTAAAATTCTACTTTAAAGTTAAGCATCACTACTTCAATATTAAATTATTACAGTGATATAACAGTTTATTTTGTACAGAATCATATTTTTACTAAACCATACAGCATTATATTTAACATAATGTGTCTTAAATGCACACAAGTCTTCTTAGTTTCTAGCCTTAATTTCTGCCCTGATCCTCATAATTTCTTGCCTAGTGTGAGCTTTGGGTTTGTCTTGCTCCTCTATTTCTAGTCACTTGAGGCTCAGCATTAAATTGTTTATTTGAGCTGGTTCTGTTTTCTGGATGTAGGCCTTCAATGTTATGAATTTTCCTTGTAGAATTGCTTTCATTGTGTCCCATAAATTTATATATGTTGTATTGGGGTTATCATTTAGTTGTAAGAATTGTTCAGTTTCTTCTTTAATTGACCCATTGGTTGGTGAGCAGAGTGTTGTTCAGTTTTCATGTGTTTGTGAGGATCCTAGGCTTTCTTTTGCTATTCAGCTCCAATTTCATGGCACTATGGTCCGACAGTATACAAGGGATAACTTCAATCCCTTTGCCTTGACTTAAACCTGTTCTATCAAACAGCACTGAAATTGAAAATATAATTAAAAATGTGCCAACAAAGAAAAGCCCTGGACCTGATGGCTTTACTGCTGAATTGTATAACACTTTTAAAGAAGAGTTGGTGCCTCTATTTCTTAAACTCTTTAATCAAATTGAAAGGGAAGCAGTGCTCCCAAATTCATTCTTAGAAACAACAATTACCTTGATTCCAATTACCCTGATTCAATTTACCCTTACCAATTTATCCTTGATTACAATTATCCTGATTACAAAAGCAGAGAAAGACCCAACCAAAAGAGAGAACTACAGGCCAATATCCCTAATGAACATTGATGCAAAAATCCTCAATAAGATACTGTAAAACAGAATACAGAAAATTATCAAAAAGATTATACACCCTGACCAAGTTGGATTCATCCCAGGGATGCAAGGATGGTTCAACATATGTAAATCAATAAATGTTATACACTATAGTAACAGACTCAAGGACAAAAACCATATGGTCATCTCAATTGATGCAGAAAAGCATTTGATGTAATACAACACCCATTTATGTTCAAAATCCTACAGAATATCGGAATAGATGGTCCATATCTCAAACTAATAAAAGTTATCTATGAGAAACCATCAGACAATGTCATACTAAATGGTCAAAAACTGAAATCTTTCATGCTAAGATCAGGAACAAGACAAGGGTGTCCTCTCTCACCACTTCTGTTCAATATAGTTCTGGAAATATTAGCCACAGCTCTTAGCTAAGAGAACAAAATAAAGCTAAATAAAGCTAAAAAAGGTAGGAAAGGAAGAAGGTAAGTTGTCATTATTTGCTGATGACATGATACTCTATCTAGAGGGTCCTAAAAACTCAATTAAAAAACTGCTGGACCTAATTGCCAAATTTAGTTGCACAGCTGGTTACAAGGTCAACGTCCAAAAATCAATAGCCTGCGTATACACAAAAAGTAGACCCACTGAGATAGAAACTGGGGAGTCAGTCCCTTTCACAATAGTACCCTCCAAAAAAAAAAAATCTAAGAATCAATCTAACAAAGGAGGGAAAGAATTCTACTCTGAAAACTACAATACTGCAAAAAAAAGAGGTAGAAGATAATATCAAAAAATGAAGAGACATCCCTTGCTCCTGGGTGGGAAGAACCACTATTTTCAAAATGGCTATACTTCTCAAACTACTATACAGATTCAATGCAATCCCCATTGAAATCTCAACAGCATATTTTACAGATCTAGAGAAAAAAATCCAAATTTTTATCTGGAACCACAAGAAGACCTAGAATAGTCAAAGCAATTCTAAGCAACAGGGACATGGTGGGGGGTATTACAACCCAGAATCTGAAAGTATACTATAAAGCCACTGGGATAAAAACTGCATGGTACTGGCAAAGTAACAGACCCGAGGATCAATGGAGTAGACTGGAAGATCCAGAAACTACTGCAGATACACTGAGCCACCTCATCTTTGACAAAGGAGCCCAAAATTCTCAGTGGAGAAAGATAGCCTCTTCAACAAATGGTGCTGGAAAAACTGGGCTTTAACCTGCCAGAGACTAAAAGTAGACCTAGCTCTTTCACCTGTACCCAGCTAAAATCCAAGTGGATAAGAGACCTAAATATTAAAACAGACACTCTGAACCAGCTGCTGTTAGGTGAAACTCTTGAAAAATTTGCTTAGGAAAAGACTCCTTTTTTAAAAATTTTAAGTGATCTTTATTGGTGCATTATAAATACACATGATAATCGCATTCAGCATTAAGAGTTTGTACCAGAATATGACATGACTTGATTCTGATTTTTTTCCATTTCCCCCTGCCCTGCATCCCCCTCCCCCATATACACAATCTTTGTTTTCTTTTCTCTTTATTATTACATTTATTTTCCCCTTGTTATTTATGCTTACACTCTTTCCTTTAGATATTTTCTACTTTGCAATATCAAATACATACTACAACTCATTTCCAACTTGATATTCTCATAGCAAAGAAAAGATTTGATATTTACACATCTGTGACCTGTTTATTTCACTTGTGAGGATATCTTCAAGCTACATTCATTTGAGTATGAATGACTCAGTCTTATCATTTTTAATGTCAGAGTAATACTCCATTCTATAAAAGAACCACATCTTCTTTATCCATTCTCCAGTTGATGGACATTTGGGTTGTTAGGGAATGACTTCTTGAACAAAAACTCTATAGCACAATGGCAGAAGAAATCAGCAAATAGGACCTAATTCTTTTAAAAAGCTTCTTCCCAGCAAAGGAAACCACCAATAGAGCAAATAAGCAGCCAACAATGTGGGAAAAAATCTTTACCAGCTGTTCCTCAGACAAAGGGCTACTATCTAGAATATATAAAGAATAAAAAAAATCAATTTACCCAAATTTAAAGACTCAATTCAAAAATGGGCATTGGAATGAATAGATACGTTTCAGAGGAAGAAGTAATTGCAGCTAAGAAGTATATGAAGAAATGTTTAACATCATTAGTTATTTGAGAGATGCAGATGAAAATTTGCATCTGAGATTAAAATTTGCAAACTGAGATTTCATCTCTCTCCACAAAGAATGGCTGCTATTTCAGAATTAGCCAGCCACAAATGTTGGCAAGGCTGAAGACAAAAGGGAACCCTTCTCCACTGCTGGTGAGAATATAGACTCATACAACCTCTGTAGAGATCAGTGTGGAGAATCCTCAAAACACTAGGACTGAAGGTCCCATTTGACCTGGCCATCGCTCTACTAGGCATATACACAAAGGAATTAAAAGAGTAATTTCACAGCGACATATGTGCACTTCTGTTTATAGCAGATCAGTTTGTGATTGCTACATCTTGGAAACAACCCAAATGTCTATCAAATGGAGACTGGATAAAGAAGATGTGGTTCTTTTGTAGTATGGAGTATTACTCTATCATTAAAAATGATAAAACTGAGTATTTCATACTCATCTGTAGCTTCATACTCAAATGGATGTACCTTGGGGCTATCCTCATAAGCAAAATAAACAGGTCACAAATGTGTAAATATCATATCTTTTCTTTGGTATGAGAATATCAAGTTGTAATGAGTTGTGGTATGTATATTTGATATTGTGAAGTAGAAAATATCTAAAGGAAACAGTGTAAGGGTAAATATGAGGAGAAAATGAATGTGGTAATAATAAAGAGAAAAGAAAACAAAGATTGTGTATATGGGGAGAGGGGGTTTCAGGGTGGGGGGAAAAAGGAAAAATGAGAATCAGTTTTCCTTTTTATCTATCTGATAATAACTTTGTATTGTGGACTGGACCTTGTATCTGATATGGCAGATGGACTTGGGCTTCTGTTTCACTCTCTTGGCAGTAATCTTAAAGGGTGTAATTATAGATTCCTATACACTTAGTTTTGTTTTGTTAGGGTGGTTCTATTTCTCCAAATCCTACAATGGACCCCATTGTGTGGGAATATAAATTTTGTATCCAAGGGAGTGCTATTTATGCTGTCAAATAGATATTATTTTTTAAACTACTTGACTTTATGGTAATCTTGTCCTCTCTATGGTGAGAATAAATTTAAATATTTGTTTTTCTGTGTTTCATGCATTGTTTTTCGTTGACCTACTTAGAGTCTTGCTCGCATATGAAGTGTTCAGGAGTTAACCATACACTTAGCGGAAGTCCGTATCCAGGTTCGGGGATTCTCTCTGGTATGCGTCTGTCCTTCCTCTGACTTAATGCAGCTGGTTCTCAAGGGATAGGAAGTCAATCAGGCTATGGCTTTGAATCCTAGACAGAGTACCCCATAGACAGTGCAGTGCCCTGGGGCACAGCCGTGTAACTGTGGCTCTCTCGAGGGTGGACCCACTTTACTATTTTGTTTAGGAGACAGTGTCTCTCTGTAATTCAGACTGCCCATGAACTCAGGATGTAGCCCAGGCTGGCCTCAGCTCTCAGTGATCCTCCAGACTCAGCCTCTCATTTGCCAGGCAGACAGGTGTGCACTGCCAAGCTTGGTGGGGCCTGCATTCTGGCCTGTTTTGGTACTGTCCCATCACTCCAAAGAGTTTCTTTTTAAAGTAATAACTACCATATCAGCCTTGAAAATTTTTTCCCAGTATTACCAGGAATAGAACTTAAAGTTTTTATTATCTCTAGGTGTATAGATACTATTTTAAAATGTTTAAAAATTCATTTTCAGAATTTAATCCTAGAAAGATTTCTTGTGGAAAATTTTTGTAGTTATTTGCCATTTAGCTCCAAATCTAAAAATTATTTCACTTTTTTAAGTATTCAATATTTGTGCTGTTCAAGTCTCATTAAAAGCATTTAGATTCGTAGTATATTACATTTTTAACAGTCATTTGACTCCATATTGAACATTTGAACAAATCTATGATCATGAATGTCTAGTTAGAGTTTTTAGAAGTGTGTGCTCTTGCTTTTAGTGCCTAAAGACTGATACATAGTTTTATTTCTACCAGCAGTTTAGTCTCAGTTACAGCTATAAAGGTTCAGGTTCACTTTGAGTTCAAGCAGAAAAACTGCCCAATTTACTACTCAATATATATACATATAATTAAACTTCTGGATAGAGGAAATTTGTTTATTCCAGAAGATGCTATTCAAGTAGAAAAAAAAAAAACCAGTAGAAAATCAAACAGAAAAGTCAAAATGTTGCCCAGAACCTGACAAATTGTTGTTATGGATTTTTACAATAAAAAACAAAAGAATTAAAATTAATTAGGCAACATGTTAGGAAAGAATTTTTTTATCTAATATGAAAATTAAAAAGAATTTTAAAATAAGAATATATGATGCATCATCAATTTAAAGTTATAGCTGATTTTTTGTTTTGTCCAAATAACTATTGATTTGAATTTTTCTCTTTATTATAACGTAACTATATTATTCAATTTAAAGACCACCCATCCCCTGTTCAACATGCTCAGATGAAAGACAGTGAGAGAAAAGAAATGTATTAAGTGGTATTCTCAAGCATTTTAAAATCTCATACATCAATTATTAGCTCATAATCACTGCATGTGGGTCCTTGTAAATATCATCTGCGAGATGTATTCTAGATCAATGTACCAATAGCACTTCATAAATGCTCTTTGCACTCATGGTATCAAACTGCAAAAAAAAAAAAATCATTTTTTTTCTGTCTTATTTATTCTATCAGTGAGTGTTTTCTTCTTCCAGGATTAATAAACACACATATGAAATTTTATAGTTGGCTTAACTATTTTTAGTCTTTTCAGTTGTTTCTGGGAAAAGAAAAAGTAGGAGCAGTCTTACACATTTCTAAAATTACACTATCTCTAACTGCCTCATTTAAGATAGAAGTCATTTATTCATCCATGCAGATTTGCAAGTATTACCATAAAAATTAAGAACTTAAAATGCATTTGTTTCCTAATAGAAACACATTGTGGAATTTAGTACAGTATTGATTCTTTGCCCAAAACAGAAAGATCCTCATCTGTCCTCATACGAAGAATCACGGGTTAAAGTTCAGCTGCCACTTCGCAACATGAAGTATACGTTGCACAAAGGAAGGTGCACCTGAGCTACACAAGAAAGATGAGAGAGTGGAAACCAGCAATTCCTTATTGTTCACTTTTCCATTTTGTTCAGTGAACATTTATTAAGCAAATCAATGCTTCTGAATTTCCATATAACAGTCAAAGTAAAGAGGGCAAATTCTGTGACACTTATGACAGTGGAAAACTTCCTTACTTTGGTTTGATTTTCATTTTGACAAAAAGCAAAGATTAATAACATGAGAGATAAACAGGCCCCTGAGTTAGAGCCTTGCTTTGCTACATTTCAGGTCACTATTGCAGAATTCTTATGTTTCATTGGAAGAACTTTGTTTTGAAGGGGTAATGGAACTTCACAAGCTAGTCAGCTTAATTTTCACTATGGTTTTTCACAAATTTTTCTTTCATTTTAGAAATGGTACTCATTTATACATAACTGACCTTCATTCCTTCATTTTTCTTCTCTGTTTTCACTGCTTTTTATTTATTTATTTATTCTTTGGTGTTATGTGTTACCTAGTTTTGATATGTTTAAAATCTATCCATTCTTCACAACCTGGGCCAAATTCTTGCTACTCTCTAAGCGATTATCCCGCCCCCCCCCACATATGTAATTCCTGACTCTAAGCAACAACAAATTCACTAATAAGATTTTTTGATTCTTAAAGGATGCTCATGAGTTATGACAAAAGTAAACTGTTGCTTCCTTGTCTCTACATACCAGTGTCAGTGAGTCTTTGGTGATCAGTAGCTCTCACGGACAGGTCTTCTGGTTTTACCACGTAGAAAGAAGCTTTGTGGACATTAAAATACTTTGCTGAGGGCTCAGGAGTCACCCATGGCATCTGGATTAAAAGGAAATGTCTACTGAACACCTAGGATTTTCTACAAATGGATCCTTGTTTCCAAATTGCTGCCATAAACCCTGAGGAAAATCAGTGAAAAATTAGGGTCTCCTGAGTCAGCTCAGCATTACTTTTCCAAACTGTTACCCATATTACACTTAAGAATGTTATAGATTCCATGTGATGCTTTACAATTCTCTTAGATACCCAGCGTGGATAGTTCCAGGTCATCCAGCCAGCTGGTATGCTACGACTTACTAAAAGAAGAAAAATCCAATGCTCATACAAATCTTAATAATTCTGCAGAAAATTGATAGTTTCAAAAAAGTAAAATAGTGGTTGAAGATATTTATTTTGTTCTAATAGCTCCTTAATTCATGATCACCATTTACCTAGTCAGTAAGAAACTCAAAAGAAATGAAAATAAATGAGCATATGATTTTAAGATCTGTATAGTTGTTCCTCTGAAATCTAATTGTTAATATTCATATGGGAATCATATTAAGATAAATTCAGATACTGTGTGGTTTGGGTTATTTTTCTCTAGGGATTTTATTTGTTTTGCTTTTAATATCATCCCATACAACCAATCAGCAGAGGAGACTTTTACTAGTTCTTGTCCTAACATCAAGTATACAAATTAGGCTTTCTAAAATAAACTGATATTGATTTGGTTCTGAAGTAAATACATATATATATGAACACATTTTAATCCTAGGACAAAATGTTCATAGTTAACAATATGAATTTATAATACTAGTTTCTGTACATATATAGTAAGGTCTCTTGTATTAAATTGTATAAGAAATCACTAAAATTACTCAATATAAATACCAATATATTTATTCTATAATTTAAGTACACTCTATGAATTGGAGTTTTTCTAATATAAACATATTACATTTAAAATAAATGAATTAGGAGGGAAATTTAGCAAATGTTTAGCTGGATTCATTAACTTTACAGATAAAGAAGAAAGTTTTGTCAGTAACAAAATTAATATTATGAATTTTGTTACTAATTTATTCTAATTATAATCAACACTATTTTGAAA
>PVIR01045705.1:0-10593 GCA_004026965.1 Petromus typicus
AAAAAAAAGAATATTACAAGGATTTGATTTTTTTTGTATTATCTTTGGGCTCCAGTAGTTTGGTCAGCAAGTGTGCTTGGTGGAAAACAAATCTAGTGATTTATTGTAGAATCATGAACGCTGTCTTTGAACAAGAGATTCATTATGCAGCAGAGATGGCACAGTAATAAGAAAAGATCTATAGAAGCCTTTGTCCCTGGGTTGTTCCTGGCATGTTGAATTCTGTGTCTCCGGGGCTTCTCACCGCTGCTGCCAGAGACAGACTTGAATAACTTCTGACTTTTGGATTAGTTGGTTCTTTTACTGAAGTGCATTTTAAGAATTTCACTGCAATTATTGACTCACCTTAGTTATTTTGAGTTCTTCATGCCAATAGAATGACAAGCTTAAAAGGGTGTTACTATACAAAGTGACAGGTAGTATTGCGAGACAATAACGTTGCTGTTGTGTAATGCAAGGGGAGGTGAGTGAACCTGAGGGAGAGATTTCTTCTCTTAGTTCTTAGTGATTCTGCTAGGTCAAAATTTAAAATGCCAATTGTAAATATTACTGATAATGAAAAATCAGAAACTTCAGGAATGAAAAAATAATTGGTCACAGTATACAAGTACTCTAGTGGAATTGAATTACTAATAGATTGGAGGGAAATTTACTACAAGCAGAAGGGGCTAAAAGAGATATCTAATTTAGCCAGACTCTGGACCAACTGCAGCTACAAGGGTTGAAATTTGTCATACACATTATTTTTGTGTTTTTATTTTAAAAATACTAAGATTAATTTTTAGCAAATGATATTAAGGAGGTTCAGATTTTATTGTAGTATTTTTAGGAACCCAAAAAGTGTGGAGATTAGAAGTAGTGGCAAAGCCCCGTTCAAATACTTTTGAAAAGTTAAGAATTGACTGGTTTCCAAGGGCCAATTACTACATCTCAATGCCTGGAGACTTCTCTAAGGAGATTGCTTTGCATGTACTCAGAGCATTGAAAATGATTTTGAAGTTCACAACCATCTAGAAGCATCTCTTTCCCCATAAGATTCAGTTTGCATCCCCCATCATAAGTCACTATAATGCACTATTTATGACTATATCTTATTACCTATTATTCTCCCACCAGTGACATTTGGACCCCAAAACAATTTTTTTCACTTTATTACCCCAGTATTTACCTGTAAGAAAGAATAAATATCAAAAGCGTACACGCACACTCACATATATACACCTTATGAATTCTTACCATGATAAAGCAAAGGAAATAGTAATTTCTAAATCCTGATATTGGATACAGCATGGCTGGCTAGTGTGATTTCCTCTGTGTAGAATCTCAGCGGAACTATAACTGTAAAGCTGATTGCATGTCCTGTCTCCTTTTAGTTTATGAATACAAGTTATGTTAGGAATATCTGAGGAAAGTTTAAATAAAATATTTTACAGTGAAAGACAAATTGCCATTAATGCACCTCAACAAACACCCAGTTTCTTCAGACACACGAAAGGTAATCCTCAGAAAAGAGGATTTCCAGAACTGCTTCGGAAAGTGGCAAGAATAATGCCACAGTGAGGGGCAGTAATTTGAGGAGGTTGATGGCCAGGTTCTTTACTGTAACCAATCTTCATAATGTAAACATTCAATGTAATTTTGATGATTCCTCAGATATACATAGAAAGCGATTTGATTATTTTTGTGACATTAGTTGTCTAGATAAATTTCCCAAATTTTGTTGTTTCAAAACAGTGAGCACAGTTGTCAATCCTTTAGTAAGTAGTAAAGAATTTGGCTGACAAACTTCTAAAAGTTTAAACAAGATCTAACACCAATTGAACCATGTTGTTTTTCTTTTAAATTCCAACACAATAAAACTCAAAAAGCATATTTGCTAAATATTATTCCCAATTTCTAAATAGAGTTGATGAAACAATTGAGTACATATTTTTGATCTGACCAGCTTTTGATAAAAAATACAGAATAATAACATAATTTTGTAACTGACACAGTTGAAATGTATATAATTTAAATATGAGTGAAATAAGTGCATGGTTAACAAACCTTGAGCTACAAAAAGAGAGTATATTGTTTTGTAATGATTGCTCTTCCCTCATATTCTGTATCAAGATGAAAAATGCAAACTTTACTGATTTGATTAAACTTCATTTATATTTCCATAAGGATTCTTATTTAGAAGAATCATATTCACATTTTAAGTCATGGTGTTACATTTACCATTAAAATGTAATTCTTTTTCATTTATTTTCTCATACATAGTATTATGGATAATATATTTGATAATATTTTAACTTAAATCATAAATATATATGCATATCTACAACTGATCTATTTCAAAGATTAAGTAAAACAAACATTACATGATTTATGTCTTATTCAATAATTTATATTTTATTAATATAACATTTGCAATCATAGTTGTTAGTTCTGTGAAATGATATAGATAGATAGGATTAATCCAAAGTTAAAAACTGACGGTTTTGATTAATGTGACTGACAAAAAGTGCATATACATTTCACTAATTTCATTGCCTTAGTAAGAAAATATTTTGTTGACATTAGATACACCCACATTCATGTTATAATGATACATGAAGATTTTTATGGTGATGATAACATTATAATGTAATATAATACAAACTATCATTTTGATACATAGTGAAGTGGGTGCTATTTTAGAATCATATTTATGTATTTATTTATTATTATTGTTATTTTTTTAAGGTTTTTTGAGACAGGGTCTCACTTTGTAGTTCAGGCTGAGCTACAGCCTCAAACTCACATTATAGCAATCTTCCTTCCTCTGCCTCCTGAGTGCTGGGATTACAGGTGTGAGCCACCATGCCTGGCACTGTGGTATGTGGTACTGGTTTCTGCTGGGCATGAGTCTCCACACTCAGTATGGTATATGGTTCAGGGGGATGGAACCCGGGCCCTTGTGCTTGCTAGACAGGCTCCGGAACCACTGAGCTAAATCCCCGGCCCTAGAATCATATTTAAGTGATTTATTTATCTTGTAGTTTAAATTACCAATATTAAAAGTTTTTTACTGTTTAATATTAACAATAGAACCACTTGATATAAGGAGTATAATATATATTTATTATAGATACAAACAACTTTTTGACCTGAAAAATTTTACTCTAGAAGTGTGCCTTATTGATTTTATATCAGACACTAAAAAAAGTGTCAGAAATCTGTTTCTTAAATATTAGTCTAATTTATAGCTAATTCGAAAAATGAACAAAGTCACTATCTTTATCCTCAGGCACCTCTTGACTCGTGTGCTTATTTCCTCTGACCTTCAGAGACCTCTCGGTTGTTAGCATAACATTTTCCCACCTCTTAGGTCTTCTTTTATGCACCAGTGGCCTCTTTTGCATTTGGCTTGCTCTCTCAGCAATACTGCAGAACTTCATAGAGAGAAACGAGCTGTATATGGACAGAAAGTCTCAGTAAAACTTCCTATTTCCTTGTTTCTGTTTCGCTCCCTTGCGCATCCTTAGCTCGCACTGTTGTTCCATTTTTTCCTCAAACTTTTATTTCTGCCGTTTTCCTCTTTTCCAAATATGATCATTGTGATCATTTTCACTAGGTTTCCTTTCTGTTTTCAGTTTGCGTCATTAAAAGATTTATCTATTGACAGATTAGCATTGAAATTAATTCTTAGCATCTTAAAATGACTATCCGCTTTGTCAAGGGCACAGAGTACAGTATCGCTTGATACTAATCATGCACTCTAGAAAGACTAATTGATTTTTTTTTTTTTTTTACTCGAGTCTGCAAACACTCGCAGGCACTATGGAAAGTTAGAACACTGATGTTAAAAGCATTTCACATCACGTCAGACTGTCTTCAGTGTGGCATTGTATGTTTTGTTCTTCGCAGAAGTTTTAATTAGGGGGATCAAAGTTGGTTCTCGAATTTTAAATGAAAAAAATGAAAGGAGTCAGCATGAATTTTAATACAAACAAGGGAAGGATGATTCAGATTAAAAGAGGAGAAAAAATGAAAGATGCAATTTAGATTTGAAATAATTTTAATGTAATTGAATTCAGATATGCAAATATAGTTTTGAAAACTGTCTGATGAAAATGAATCTAAAAGCTGGGCTCTGAATCACAGCAGGGCTCCTGGTATAATAGAGAAGTCAATGAGAAAAATAATTATAACTGCAAATCAATAGTTTACAGTGGGCTTAAAAAGTATTTCTTTCGTGTCAACAAGACTCAACAGTTTTAAAAGCCAGTGGGCAAAGGTGTGGAGCAACTCATCAAGAAGCTTCACATTTTTCTGTGTCTCTGCCTCAGTTGGGTGACAGTTTAATTATGAATATGATAAATTGCAACATCAATAAATAAATATTTAAAATTAATTTGTCTCATTTAAACTGTAATTTGTATAAGAGATTAGATGAAAGACATTACATACACAGGTAAAATGGATTACTTATATCTACTAAGGATGAATTTGATTAAAAATTATACTTTATGTGCTAATAATAAGAAAATATAGAACTAATGATAAAAGCATTACTGTTGTGTACTGCAGTTATTCAGTTGAACTCAATTCTTTATTTGTGTCTCTTGCAAAATTGTTGTTAACCCATGTGAACTAATAGAAATGATCAAATTATTTTAGAAACATTTTCATAGTAACCTTAAATACTACAAAGAAAGAGGTAACCTAACATGTTTTTAAAAATAAGTATTGAATGATTATGACATGACATTCAAATCTGGTACTATTTCAGCCTTTGATTGAAAAGTTAATTTAAGGATTAAAACACAGATTAGTATTTTGAAATAAATTCAACTGTTTTCAGAGAGTATATTTCTTTTTGAATAATTCAGTTTTCCAGGATAAAGTATGCAGGTGAAACATAAAAATAATAAAACTGGAGACATTGCTCATAGAAGCCAAGACTTGTTTTTTTCTGCTTTGAAGAAAGTACAGTTTACACTAAAAAAAAAGCCATGATCATCTGCATTATGGATCATCTCAACATACTTCTTCCAATGAATTCTTGGATAAGTCAGTGGATCCTACATGGTAGTGAAGAATTCAGAAAGGAATTTAGCCAACATGTCCTCCTCAAGCCACACCAAACAGCCAGAAAACCAAGGGTGTGTCATCTACTGTGTCCTCTTTAAACTCTTCCTGGAAGAAGACATGGGCAGACCGGAAGAGTACCTCAGCCAGTGGTTCTCAGCAGCTTTGGAAGAACCTCTCTCCCCATCCGCAATCATTTCCTAGTTTCAAGATTTTATCCTTTTCTTGCTTGCTTTTTGTTTAACTTTTCCTTCTGCCCTAATTTAATCCATGTGCACAGACAAATGTAAGTCCTATTTTAGGATTCCTTAAAATCCCCCCTGAAACATTATATCTATTATAATCCTATAATTTTGACCCTTTTTTTTAAATCATTTTTTTTTAAGACAGGCTCTTGCTTTTTGTAGTTCAGGCTGGCCCTGATCTTAGTTTGGAACTAGCAGCAATCCTCCTGTCTCTGCCTCCCAAGTGTTGGGATTATAGGCATCAATCACCACACCTGGCATTGTTGTATGTGGTTAGCAGGGATTGAATCCAGGCCCTTGCACTTGCAAAGCAGGTGCAAAAACCACTGAACTAAATCCCTGATTCTGTACTATATTTTCTAATATATATATATATATATATATATGTGTGTATATATATATATATATATATATATATATATATATATATATATAAAATACAGGTTAGATATGGTGGCACACACCTATAATTCCAGTAGTTAGGAGGCTCAGGCAGGAGCACTGTGTGAATTCTAGGCCAGCTTGAGCTACACAGTGAGTTAAAGTCTAGGTGGAACTAACTAGTGATATCCTGTCTCAAAAAACAAAACATATAACCTATATCTATATCCATATATCACTGACGAACAGAAACTTAACTGCCTTAGTAACATTTTATAAGTATAACTAGAAGCATATTACAAATATTTTAATAATAATGTTCTAACATTAAAGCACAATTTCAATAATTTAGCTGATTAATATGCATAGTTAACTTAGAAACTTTAATTGGTTTGGAACTCAGTTATAATACTTTCCTTGTTGATTTTATTTGCTTAGGGCTACCTGACTTGATAGAGGATGAAGACACAAGGAAACTAGGTCTATAAATTTTTTTTTTTTTTTAGAAACATTAATTGGTAAGTGAATTTAGCTCTGATGATTTTAATGAATTGTGATATAATCAGAACCTTTCTATTTTTGGTTAGTCATTTAAAATTCCTAAAATCTTTGTAATAGAAATGCTAGGAGCATCTTTTGTTCTAATACTTGGCATTTGACAATGTTTGCTAAGACTGAGCTGCTAAAACCCTAGTCATTTCCTCTGTTATGTGGGCAACAGAAGCAGTTTACAGAGAACTTTAATCTGTTGGTTCTCCTGAGTGATAGAAAGGATTCTTACTCTAATGAGGAATGGTTGCAATAGGTCTCTTTAGGATGGGGTCTGGCTGTCAGAAATAGTAAGCCATGCTTGGAATCTTGAAATGTACAATCCCAAGCAATGCTCTAGCAGAGCCGTGAAATCCTATATGCAGATTGGAAAGGGTGAAGGGACACATTGTTTCTTCTAGAGAATAAGCTACATATTAAATCGTAAAAAGTCTTAATAAATGTTGAAATGTAAAAACATTAAAAGTACTATTTCTGGTCATGATAAAATGAAACTAACTAAAATTAATTGAAAAATTCACAAATATGGATATTAAATGGCATCCTCATAAACATCTAACAAGTGATGAAATCACAATAAAAAGCAGAAAATATGTTGATGCAGGTAAAGTGAAAAACAACACGCATACATGTGTGAAATGTGCTAATGTTGTGGGTTCTCAAGAGAACAGAAAACCAATGGGTGAAGAGAGAGAACTTATTTAGGTGGCCACCAACTCAGCGGACTCAAGGCCAGAGGCTGAGCTCTGAAAAAGGAAAGAACTTTGATTTTATAGGATCTGCTTAGATCTCCCTAGAGGCCTACAGTCAAGCAAAACAATGAGAGTGTGTCAAGCTGTATCAGTTTTGCAACGTAATAAAACCCAGTAGCTTTGATCAGTAAAAACAGGATGTTTATGAGAATAGGAAGTTATAAAATTTTACTAACAGAACTCAATAAAATCAAGTTTAAAAAACGTTTCTGGGCTGGGAGTTTAGCTCAGTAGTTCTGGCATCTGCCTTGTAAGCACAGGTCCCAAGTTTGATACCCGGTGACCACATACCACAGTGCCTGGCGGGGTGACTCTCACACGTAATCTGAGCACTTGGGAGGCACAAACAGGAGGATTACTGTGAGTTTGAGGTATGCATAGGCTACATAGTGAGCTCAGGGCCAGCCTAAACTACAAAGGAAGACCCTGTCTCCAAAACCAAAATAAAACAAAACAAACAAACAACAACAAAAACAAACTTTACTAACAGAAACAAACTTACTGATTTTATCTGTATTAGAACAAAGAACAGCAGCCATATTGCTTAGGCAAGGGAATGTTGGGGTTTTCGGTATATTTTTCTTTTCTTAAATTTTTCTTGGGCCAGGGATTTAGTTCAGTGGTTTTGGTGCTTATCTTGCAAGCGCAAGGTCCCAGGTTCAATCCCACATAAAAGGGCCCAGGTAACCACATATAATACAAGGCATGGAGATTCATGGCCAGCAGCAATCAGTACCACATACCACAGTGCCGGGCATGGTGGCTCACGCCTGTATTCCCAGCACTTCGGATGCAGAGGCAGGAGAATTGCTGTGATGTGAGTTTGAGGCTGAGCTCAGGGCCAGCCTGAACCATAAAGCGACACCCTGTCTCAAAAAATAAAAAAAAATTTAAAAATTTAAAAAAATAAATAAATATAAATTTTCTTCAGTAAAGCAATGGTAAAATGGAACTTTGTGTGTATATACACATTAACAAGGCAGAGCTCAAGTAAGAAAGTCAAACTTCTAGCACATGATTTTGAATGCGGTTAATTTCACAGGACTGCACATTCTACAGTGGTTAAAAAATGTCATTTTTTTGGTTTACATTTTTGTCACACTGAAAATATTTGAAGGAAATGAGAAAAATGATAAAAATAGAGATGAAGTGAAATTATGATTTGAGAGTGAGACAGGGAGACTAGACTTTGCAATACAAAAGAGAAGAAAGTTTAAAAAGGTGAAAATTATAATTATATTTTTAAGGAAAAAATGTAACAAATGATATAATGTATAGAAAAACAAAAGATTGAATATACTCAAAAATTAATATATTACTTGCATTGATTTATGGCAAAAATTAATATTACCTGGTATACAATCTTCGGTTTACTTCAACTAACATCCTCCTTGAGATGATTGGATTTTTTATAAAATATATTAAACTATCTCAATAGAGGATTTCTTGTGAAAAATAATCTACATTTTTCTCACATTATGTTCTTCATTTTTATTATTTCTTCTTTCTATCTGCTTTTTGTCTGTAGTGCAATATGTGAATGTGGTTCTACAAAATAATGATGAAGATCATTTGGGAAAGTTTATTTGGTCTCATTGGATAAATGTTATTTAAAATGCTAATAGTAATGTAATCTTCTAAATAGAATAATAACAGGACACAGTCTGAGTGGAAAAATTATTTCACTTTTTAGACTATAAAAAGTATTTATTAAAATTATACTCTACTTGTATTTTCAATATAAATATGTAGCATTGTCAAATTTTTATCTTTGCTGAGTTTTACATGTTCTATCAATTTTATTTCACTTCTGTTTATTCCCATAAAATAAATGTGACTCAGAAGAAAACTACATATAATCATAGATATAATAGAGAATAAAGTATATATAGATAGACAGATTACAATGTATAGTCAATCATATAATTTTTATGAAGTAAATAAAAGTATAAATAAATGAAAGTACATTTATTAAATACAAACAAATATTTGCAAGATCCATCTGAAACAATAAAAAACTAATAACAATAAAGTTAGACAGTGAAATAACAATAACAATAAACTGCCAAATATTGTTAAAGTTTAGATAATTATAAATTTCACAGGTAATTAGATCAAGATAACTAGGTTAGTAAAAACAACTATAGATCTTACAAAGGAATGTTAGCAGTCATATAAAGGCAGGGGAAGTTGCTTGTTATTTATCACATTTTTAGGAGAATATTTATGAGAGCAAGTAATGATTTATATTTTATAGTCAGCCCTGTGCACTTCCCTTGACAAACAGAGTAGGAAGATTGAATGTCTAGAAACAGTCATTAGTCAGATGAGTGATGTTCTGGAAAGAATTATAAAGGTGTATATTTCCACTGAAGTGCAAGGGATGATGGGAAACATAAGAGATATTTTAATGTCTGTCTTGATAAGATACATTTAGAAAGTAAAAGATTTGAATAAATAGGAGGTTCTAAGAGAAACATGAGAAAAATCTTTAGAGGATACTTAGAATAGTGCTCTGCATTGTGATGTTTTCTGGTTTTGATCGTGGTACCTTTAAAACAACAGAGATTGAATCACATAAGGCCTAATATATACATACATATTAGATATATTAATATTAAAATTGTTAAGCAATTTCAAAAGTTACACTGATCATAAATATTTGAAGACACTGGATAATTTTGAGGAAAATCTGAACTCAAATTTCTACCTTATTCCCTCAGTAAAATTTTTAGTTTTGGAGAATAAAACATAAAACACAAATTTTACAATAAGTAAATATATGTCTATATTTCATAGTGATAAGGTACTAATTTTTTCCTAAACATCAAACAATAAACCTCCGAATATGATACATATAGAATAGAAATGATTGGAAAATTCAACTAATTAGATTAAAAATGATATTATTTAAGGGTGTGCTTATACCAAAATTAAGGATAAACAAGACATCGGTTTCTCTAATATTCAGAATGCAAACACTAGAAAATGATACCATCAGAGAAAAAGAAGGAAGGAACAAGGTAGAGTCTTGAGATCCAGGAACAATCTCATGAGAAAGTTGTGCCCTGCCCAGAAATTGGAGAGAGAGAATTCTCCTGTGGAATAAGCCAAAGCTAATCTTCACTTTTTCCCTGGCTCCTGGCTTCTGGCTCTTCAGAAAGGAGGGCTGGTTCTACAAGACATATCGTGAGACCGGGGGTCTCCAAAAGCCTCCAGAGAGGAACACAGCAGTGGAACGGACTGGCAGAGGCTGTCACCGGCAACACCTGGTGAAAGACTCCAGCCCAAGCACTTGCCATACCCCATGACTTGAGTTTGCTATACTCATCATGGTGGAGGCTACAAAAGGTAACTCTAATATCAAGTAAGTGGATTATAATTTATATGTAAAACTGAAGAGCAAAAAGAAACATTCTAGTCTTGATACAGCCAGAGGACAAATAGGAGAAAGAAGAAACACAGACGGCCCTTTCTCAAATGAATAAAATAACTTTTTCACAAAGAAAATCACCTTTAAAAATGAAATAGAAATGATGAAAAGATTAAAACTTGGAAAGAAGAAAAGTTGCTTGTACCTAATGTATGTTAACATACACGTTGAAACAATT
>PVIR01045706.1:0-10604 GCA_004026965.1 Petromus typicus
AAAATTTCTTTTACTAAAAAAATTAGAATGTATGTTATTTCAGTAGGGACCATGGAAGTATTTATTACACGAATTTCTGTCTCATGCTACATTTTGAATAACTAAAATGTAACTTGGAAGTTATAATAATTTATCATTAGTTTGGAACAATAAAAATTGGTAGTTAACCCATGAAAATATATTTTAAATAACTCTAAATTCATCTCTTCCCATAAAATGCAGCATAATTTTATCCTGTGTTCAACATGTTTCCTGGTAACATTATTAACTTGACAAAATTAGTGTGGGGATTACTTGATTCATACAATGGACCTTTAGAAGAAATTCTCATCATTTCTATTTTAGACAATCAATCAGACAGCCATCAAAGAAAAAAGGCTTCCAGGTGATGCCCGCACATTAGGACTGGGAGAGCTCATTTGTCATTAGATGACATTTCAATAAATATTTCCCATTTCAGATTAGTCAATAATTGATACAAAGATTCAAGAAGCTATACTTCATAAGGACTGCAGGTTTAAGTGTCTTATGAACTCATGTCAGCATTCATATTGTGTATATACAATATTAGCATATTTGTGTGAACAGAGACTAAGAAAGTAGTCTTTTCACATGTAGAACATATAGGGTTTTTTTTTAATATAGCACATTTTAAAAATGAAATGGTCAGGTTCCATAGATTGATCTTTAGTCATGATTCTTCTGGGGGAGAAATTCTTTCATTTTGCAGTTTCTGCATCGCTTGTCTGGACCAAATCTCTTGAGTGTCATCTTGAGAGCTCTCCAAAGCATAAATCATGCCCAAGGGGTAGTAAAACATGACAGAACATGATAGGTGGATTTCCACCGTTCTTCTTTCTGACAGGGTGCTGTGACATCTGCACTCTGATGGCCATAAGTCACAGAGCTCAGGTCCACTGATTGATGCTATTTGCATAAACCCTTGGATATGCCAAAAAACACATCAATATGCACAAAACATAGAACCACAATAAAAAGGAGGAAGTAGATGAGGTGCTATGGCTGAGCAACCCCCACAGCTCTCTGCAGAGGTTCCTCCATGGGACTGCTGTGTGTTCAGGGCATGGTGAGCAGGTGCCTACAGAGAGAGCCTATGTCCCGAGAGCACCTTGGTCTCTCTGACTCCACATGGGTGGGAATTGTGTGCAAGCCTCTGTCACAGGGATCAGAGTGGCACCTGCTGGCATTGCTGGGTGCAGAGTAGGGCCACCTCATCTTGGAGGTGTCTTCCTCCTCTGCATCTCCTTCACAGATGGCCTCTGTGTGGGTTATTGCAGGAAAAGTAGGGAAGACCCACATTTCTGACTGTTTCTAAGCACATTGTCTACTGTGCCTTGATTATCTGTTTTAAAATCATCCTAAGTTTCCCCCAAAGCACTGGTTTTCAACACTGGCACTAATTAGAATAATGTATAGTATGTGGGAGGGTGTCTGTGTGAGTGTCTATTCATATGTATTTCTTTTTATATATTCTATTCTGGTCCAGTTACAATTATACTACCTTAGAAATGCATACCTCTTTCTTATTCTTCCAGGTTATGATTTAATTAATCTGGAATGAGATATAGCCAATAAAATTTATATAAAATTATTCCTGGATAATTCTAATGTATGAGTTCAAAACTTCTGCTAATATTTTTTGTTGCTGTTGTTTTGTTTTGAGGAATTCTTTCTTTTTTTTTTTTTTTTTTTTTGAGATAAGGTCTAGCTTTGTAGTTCAAGCTGGCCCTGAGCTCACTATGTAGCCCGGACAAGACTTGAACTCACAGCAATCCTCCTGCCTCTGCCTCCTAAGTGCTGTGGGATTACAGGTGTGAGCCACCCTGCCCAGGAATGTAGTATGTGGTACTGATTGCTGGTGGGCATGAGTCACTATGCACTGTTGTACGTGGTTACCAGGGATTGAACTCTGGCCCTTGTGCTTGCAAAGCAGGTGCCAGAACCACTGAGTTAAATCCCCAGCCCACTTTATGTTTTGAAAACACAAAATCCAGAACAGTTGACTAAATGCACAAATATTAACTATATCACTCAATAAACTTTTGATGTCCACATCTGAGTTTTAATACAGTGCACTTCAGCATACATGAAGTCCCCCCTGAGGGCTTCCCAGTCTAAAACACTCTGAAAGGAGTCACTATTAGATTTCTATCATGACAGATCAGATTTCTTGTACTTGAACATTATTCAAGTAGAAGGACAACATGAACTCTTTAACACTCAGGAGTTAAAAATAAGGCTCATCTATTTTGCAACAAGTGACAATTAGGTGATTAATTTTTAGTGGTGTATTTTCATTATTCAACAAAACACCACTCAATCTATCCCTAGGGTGGCTTTAAGTGTATGCACAACCAACGAAGTTGCAATTTTGTGTGTGACTTTCAGGGTATACATTTCAGTGTGTGACTTTCATCTGTTTGAGATGGAATAGAATTGCTTTTATAATAGAATTACGGGAATAAAATTTCTAGATTATAAGGTTGTGTGTGTGTTCTGTCTGAGAAAGTACTGGCAAACATTTTTCAGAATGGTGGAATCAATTTGCACTCTCACTAATAGCACACCAGAGTTCTGACTGCTGTGTACTCTCATCAACATTTGGTGTTTTCAGTGTTCGATTTCGTACATTCTAGGGGCTTTTAGGAACAGCACAAAGCGGTTTAATTTTGACAACCATGAAGTGTACTCGTTTTTAGTGACTTTATAAGCCTTTTGTAAAATATACATTCAAGTTTCCTGTTATTTTGACTGGAATTCTTTGTTTTTAAAACAACTTGTTTGTAAGAGTTGCTAAGATATTTGGTGAATGTTTTAATTGTACTTTGTCCTGTGCTCTCCAAATATTTCCTCCAAGTTTATGATTTTCCTTTCACTGGACTAGCATACTTTCATGATAGAAGTACTTACTTAATGAAGTTCAATTTGTCAATATTGTCTTTTATGGTTAGTGTATCTTTGTTTCCCAACTAAGAAATCATTCTATTTCCTGAGATCATGAGGTTATTTTCATAAATTGCTTTTGTAAAACACTTCATTGGCTCCTTCTTTAGTAGGACTAGTGAAGGCAGAACTGAATACTTCAGTCAGAGGAGAAAAAAGGGAACATAAAAGAGAAAGTATGGAAAATGAAATCATACCTCAAAAAAAGTATCTCACTTGAATCTTGTCCATCAAGTTATAGGCTCTTTGAGGATATGAACTATGTCTCACTCATTTCTACATCTGGCCCCAAACCAGTTCAGTGCCTTGAATGTACCAGTGATAGACAGATGGGTAGATGGATAGACATAGACAGAGTTGAACTTACTATAAAATTCACTCTTGGCTCTCCAAAACAGAGTGAAAGGTAGTGTGATTGCTCATGGTTGTGTCCACTTGAATAAGAAACACTTACTTGATTGGTTTAGCACTCTTCTGGGCGTGTCTAGACGATCAACTTACTCAAGAGGAAAGACCCACCCAGGTTGTGGGTGGAATCAACCCACAGGCTGGTATCCTGGGTGGAATAAAAGAAGAGAGAAGTCTCACTTTTGCTTCCTCAAACTCCAGTCTTTGATATTGCCTTTGGATGTCCATCTCCAGATTTCCAGTGCAGACCAGCCAGCCTTCCTGAGAAGATTCATCAATTTCTGAGTGTGGCCTTTACAGGACTCTGCACTGAGCTCCAAGGGTTTAACTTCTGTTGGATTCTCCAGCTCTCTATTACACAAGATGACCCTTTTGTATTCTTTCAAGTCTTATTCTGCAGGGCATTCTAAGTGCACCTAGCAAATCATATATATCTTACATGATCTCACTAATGAATCCTAACATATAGAGAGATAGAATGATTGATCAATCAACCTAAAGAACAAAAACAATATCATAGTAGATGAGAGTCTGGAAAAGCCTTCGACGTTGTTGCCCACCAGTGACCACAGTATCCACTCACACCTCTAAAAAGCAGGTGGATGAGACTTGCTTGATCACCCATCCAGTTAGTGTCAGGCCAACATCTGACCATAGGCTCCTGCCTTCCCTGCATCTCAAAGCTTCCTAGAAAGCTCTCCAGTTGGCTTTCAACACACGTAAATGTCGCTTGCTAGATTGTTTCATTGTTGATTCAGTGTGTACATAAAAATGTTGTGCAGTTCTCCTGATGTCTCCTTGTTAAATTCCCCACAGGCAACTGGCAAGAGGTTGAAACATAATAAACTCAGAGGTGCAGAGAAGGTGTGGAAAATGGAATGAAAGAAAGTAGTGTTGACCCTGGGTCACACTTCAAGGCATGTGAAGATAGGCTCTTTCTCAGAGGACTTTAGAATCCTTCTGAGCAACACACTAGCTCACAGGTGTGACTCACTGACCTACTCCAGGCACAGGTGACTAAGACTGCACTAGTGATAATTAAAGCACTTGCTTTATATTTTCCTAAGGAAAAAATCATGTAGTTAAAACAAAAATTTCAAGTGAGAAGCCTATGGCTTGGGTAAAGGCAATAGAGGGGATGATATGTGGACAGCGTTGAACAGGTAAGCCATTTTTTTTCTTCAAAAAGCTGATGAATGCAGACACACATGCCCTACTGGTGAGATCTTAAAGACCCTTTTATGGACTGCAGCTTGGCTGAACTGATGCTGGAACATTCCTGTCCTATGTAGCTGCTTCTTGAAATATAAGATATTCCTGCTACTGAATATCAGATGCCCTCATAGATTTAGAAGAGTCTTGGCATAGCTTTCTCTAATGGAGTCTCTGGCTTCATGTGCATCATTCTCAGATTTTATTTTGATCCACGTCTTTCTCTATCACATTTTCAAAGTAAGCAGACAACACTGTCTCAGGCTCAGTTGTCCCCAGTGACCACACTCAGAGTTGTAGGTTTCACCAAGAAAGTGCCACAGTTTGGGTAAAATAACTTCAACCAACAAAGATTAAATTCCCTTTTTTTCTTATTATGTCTTAAAAGAAAACACATTTTTGTACAGAATTTTATGTGAGGGTTCTGAAGTTCCACAATCAAAAAAACAAACAAATGTATTTTTCTCTCAAGAGACAGCCATAGTGACCTAATATTTATATTTATTCTCACCCTGGGGGAAACTACATTGTTCAAAAGTTTTTACTTTTCTGAGTTGATTCCAGGGTTGTGATGAACAAGGCTCAATTTTGCAGTTATATTTCATGAACTGTCATTATCGTTCTGCCAGAGCAAGCTAATGGATGGCTGGAAGGAAAGGTACAATTTGGAAGCAATTAATTCTGCTTCAGGTCCCAATTCACCGATGTTAAATAGCACTTGAAGCCTGATTCAAGATTTAGAGCCTAAACAGCCTATGGAAGTTGGCCGGGCCGCTCTTCTCCATAGCTTCGTTCTGCAAAGAGCCTGCCTTTTGTTCCACTTCCTCTTGGCCCTGTGCTTGTGGGCAATTAGATCGGTGATGGGGCTGCCCCTTCTTCAGGGTACAGGGCCTCTGGCTGCTTTATGCCCTGATTTACAGCAGGAAGGGAGCCTCTGGTAAGCTGGTGCTTGATACTTGTTCAATTTGTCCCTACCACAGCAGGACTCATGCTGCCACCTGCTTGCAATGCTGCATTAAAAACATTCAAGCATCAAGTCTGTCTTTGTCTCCCTCCTGCAGGCTGCTTGGTATACGCGGGACTAGAAATGAAGTAAGCCAGCCAAAGATGCTTCATGTTTGGTAGAATCATGCTAAACAAGAGGTGAAGCCAGCAGCTGGCCCGCAGATATTGTTGCTGGGATTAAGGAAACATCATCTCCATTTGTGAGTTACATACCCGAGGGGAAATTGTGGTTAAGCAACTGCTGCTAAGAGATCAGCTTTTCAGACTCCATTTCTTCCCATTTTCTTCTGACAGGGTAACAGTGGCTGCAGGTGGCCCTTTGGGGATAGCTGAGGTGCTGTCTTAGAAACTTAGTCTAGATCACTGTGGCTCAGGTACCTTGTAGAAACTTGGTGCTCGAAAAGTTCCTGCTACCTCTACCTCTGTTGTCTTACCTTGGCTCAGACACATGGCCTGGGCATCTCTACATCTCTGTGGACATGTTTCTTCTCTACTGTAGTATGATGTGGTGATCTTAGCACTTGGAACAGAGTAACTCTCAGCAGTGGGAACTGGCCTTGCCTTTCTTTATTTCAGGGCACTCCACAGTGAGTCAAGGTGGAGATGGGAATGAAGTAAGCACAGAGGACAGCCCTGTGTCAGGCTGTAACTCTGGAGACCCTTGTCTTGGAGCCCAATGTTGAAATGAGGCTTTAGTGGATTCACTCTGCAAGAGCAGGACAGAAGCCAATGCTTGAAGTTCTAGGCCCTGTGCCTGGCTCCACATTGCTTATGAGAAGGTTGTTACTACTTTTCACTTTTTTCCATTTCACAACTGAGAAATTTGAGGCACAAAGACATCAAGTAACTTTCCTAAACCAATACAACTAATGAACCAGGATTTTGATGCTAGTTTATGGTCCATGTGTGTGTGTCTGTGTGTGTGTGTGGTATGAAGTGTGCTTATGTATTTTGTATGTGTGTTATAACCTGGACCTGACATGTCCCTCAAAGGCCTGTATGTTTAAAAAATGTAACTAAGAAGTGGCAGAACCTGTAGGGAAAGTTAAGACACTGCAGGTCCTCAGAAAGAACATATTGGAACCTGATCCCTTCTTTCTTCTTCTTTACTTCCAAATTGTAGAGAGCTGAGTAGCTTTGCTCTACCAACCATGGTCCAAAGGGCTTTCCTCTGTATAAGTTGATTATCTCAGCCATTTTGTGATAGCAAAGGAAAGCAGAGTGCTGTCAACCCTACTTCTCACTATCTGTCTTTCAGAACTGTGAGAAACATACTCTTAAGACTCTTAAGATGGTCTGCTGTTAACTGAACTGGATGTTTTCTGAAGGTTCTAACTGTGCCATTCCAGCTAAATGACACCTGGAAGCTCCCTCTGCCTTCCCTAGTCTCATCTCAGTGTGAAGATGTATGCTAGAGCCTCACCTGTCATGGCTGTCTCAAGTCTGTGATGAGGGCCACCTGGGGTGATGCCTGGGCACAGGGAGTGCACCTTCTATAGTGTAGTGATGGCTGTCCATGGTCTTGCTTACTTCATCCATGCAAGTGTAGAGGCTGAGCATGAAGGTCTGTCTCATTAGCTACTTACAGCTGCAAGGCTTATTTCACTGCTGTCTGCTGCTTAACAAGCAGCAGATACAAACAAAATCTGGGGTTTGATGAAGTCCAACACCGACTCCATTTTACGTATGGAGCTCCACCCTCCATCCCACACATAGGGTGGAAAACAGGAAGAGGAAGGTGAAGTGTAGGAAAAGCACTCATGGGGAGGCCTCCTTACTCTCGCTGGGCTTCATGATTGGAGCCCTGAGTGGACATCTTACGTCTTCGTAACTTTCCCAACTTCTAGACTCAGGATAACTTCTTCACACTCATTATTACCAGATGCGCCTTCTCTCTGACTCAGTTCATCTCAATTGCTCTGTTAGATCTGCCACATGCTTTGTTAGACACAACATGGAAGATTGCAGGGAAACTGGGGCTAATGTCTACCTGATGGTTATTGACAAAGAAAAATTCAGTGAAACTAAAATACCATAAAAAGGAAACTCAAAGATGAGTGTAGGTAATAAAACATGAGAAAGAAGAAAACATCTAATCAAATGCTGAGCACTTCACATATGAAATTTTATCTAATTATTAAGAAATCTCCAAAAAACAGAGTTCACTGAATTTCAGAGATGGAAGTTAAATCACATAGTCAAAAGGATCAAAGCTAAGACTAGAACCTGAGCCTGTTTGGAGACAAAAATATATATATACATATTTTCTCCTTCATCACATTTTTCTCTCAGCATTTATGACAGACTCATTGTGCAGTAAGCATTTTGTAATGCATATCACATGTATTACTTTATTTAACTCTCAAGAAATCTCTTGGAAATAAATACTATTTTTTAGTAAAATAAGGGTTAAATAACCTGGTCAAAGTTGGGCAATACATAAGAAAACAAGATAAGAAACTCAAACTTGTCTGGATCCAAGATCTGAGCACATTCTACATAAGTTTTCCTTTTCTTTTTCCCTTTTGTCTGTAATTTGTAACACAACTTTCCCAAGTTTAATCAGAAATTGCATAACACACACTTGTTTCATAAACAGTGGCATATTCCTCATAACCACTAACAAACCTTCTCTTTTTATCTAAGGGCACATGTATTATCTCTCTAACTCAGCAGTCCTGTCGATGGCATTACTTCCTGCTATGAAAGACTTTTAGGGCAAGTAGTGTGCCTCCTCTGAGTCCTCCGTGAACCTTTCCTATGAGTGCTCCTAAGAAGTGGAGAAACTCAATATTCCTTCATCTATCCCTTCAGGCCCATGACCTGAGTAATCCTTGTTCTTCCCTTTTCTGTACTGCTCTCGATACAGAGACCTCTCTAAACTATATCTTTGGCCCAAATTCCTCTTCTGAACTGAGGTTCCACATATACTGTCATTCTTCAGTGTCTTAGGAAGAGAATGTTGATTCTGAGACTCTCTACAGAGACAAAACTCCATGGATGCTCACGTCTTTTAAACAAAATGGAGTAGAGATTACATATCATCTGAACATATTATGCTCTCTATTTTTCTTTGTCTCTATGTCATATCTTCTCATTATATTGCAAAATACCTAGTACAATATAAATGTTATATAAGTAGCTGTTAAGCTATATTCCTCTAGGAAATAACAGCAAGAATAAAGTCTGTACATGTTGAGCAGAGATGAAATTTTTTCCTAACACTTTTGCTCTCTGTTTGGTTGAATCTGTGGACCTTGAACCTGTGGATATGGAGAGCTTGTTATAACTTCCATCTGAAAACCAGAGTGGAGAAGCCTGGACAAAATCACGCACTGCCACAGTTGAGTAGACAGGCTGCCTAGTGGTAGTGTATCCACCCTGAAACAGTTTAGTGATTTTCTGCTGAGATTATGAAAAAGGCAATAAAGAATAAACCTTTTCATATGAGTTTAGGAAGTTTCTGGGCCTTTTCTCTAAAAGGAGGGGTTGTTTGTTACAAGATATTGTAATTTTTTCATTAAAAAATCCACCAGCTTCTTCAGAGTTCTTTATGCTGTAGCTATTTTTTAAAATTTTATTTTGAATTTGCTTGTACATTATCATTATTAAAATACACCTCTTTATAGATTGTGATCAATCTCTCTTTCTTGGCCAGAAACTCAGAAGTAGCAAGGAAATGGCAGCTGGGCAGAGAGAATACAGGTGCTTTCAGGACTGTTCAAACTGGTTTTGACCCTCAGTTAGGATCACAATTTTTCCTGCACCTTCTTGCTTTGGAACTTGGAATCCTGGGATATTCCTCATCTTGGACAAATTAAGATGTTTGATCATCTCTTTCAGGTGAGATGAGGATAAAAAAAGGGCACGTCTGATGCTAAATTAGCATGAAGGATTTAATAGCGTTTGTCTAGGCTTCCTTTATTTCAGAGGAGAGAGACCATCTTTAGTTCACAGTTCTCTGGAAAGAGTGTGAAAAACATAAATTTCTGAGCCCACTCCCGAGGTTCTGATTCAGCAGGTCAAAGAGCACACAGAATCTGATTTCCAGATAAATTTCCAGCTGACAGAATCTGCTTTCCAGATAAATTCCCAGCTGATGCTGGTGCTACTGAACCAGAGACCACACTTTGAAAAACTCTGCTCAACCTTCGATGAACTTTTGCAGAAAGTATAGGATTTCCCCAACTGTGATGATGCCGGAACCATCTTGCCACTAAGCCTGACCTTGTACATGCCCATTGAGCTATTTTATTCTTGCTATAGTCTTTATTGTTCAGGGAGAGTGGGTGAATGATGGACCAGTAACATGACCATCATTGATTAATGAGCCCCCTGCTGCCCTTGTGCCTTCAAGATACTCTGGCATGCAGCTTTTGCCCTCAGAGCCCTGCATTTGGGGGAAAGAAATAAGAGGTCCCTTTCAGGGTGAAGGCTAGAGGGGTTGGGCAAGGCTACAGATCACTGGAGAAATACCAACCTGACCCTCTCCAACCCACAACAAAACCTTTTCTTGAGTGATTAGCCTCGGAGAAAGGTGATTTGTTAAAACCCTGGGTTCATGCTTTTGTGTCCTGGGCCTAGGACATCTGGCAGGAGCCAGCTAGCTCTCTGATTCTGGGTTTGAGCCCCCATTCCCATCCACTGGACTGTGCATCATTGAAACACTGGTTACTCATTCTCATGCTAATCCGTGAACTTAGAGAGCAGATGTGAAACATTTGGTTCTGTTCTTGCTCACTTGTAAAGAACTAATGCAAGTTTTTTAAAGGAAAGGGCAGAGTTGGGCTGACTGAAGGGTGAAGGTGAAGGGGGAGGGAAGGAAGGAGGGGAAAGGGGTGAATTCCCTGAAAGAAATAATAGTTTACTTGAATGACTTTCTCTCTTGGTGGGCCAAAGTGCTGCTGTTTATGAGAACTTTAGCAAAACCAATATACGACAGGAAATGCAAAGTAATATAGTAGTTAGATATGAGATACACACACACACACACACACACACACACACACACACAC
>PVIR01045707.1:0-10590 GCA_004026965.1 Petromus typicus
TTCAGGTTTTTTGAGACAGGGTCTCGCTTTGTGGTTCAGGCTGGCCCTCAGCTCAGCCTCAAACTCACATCACAATCCTCCTGCCTCTGCCTCCCGAGTGCTGGGATTATAGGCGTGAGCCACCACGCCCGGCACTATGGTATGTGGTACTGGTTGCTGCTGGGTGTGAGTCTCCACACCCAGTATTGTTATGTGGTTAACCCCGGGGAATCGAACCCGGGCCCTTGCGCTTGCAAGACAGGCGCCGGAACCACTGAGCTAACTCCCCGGCCCGCATAGCTGTAGTTCTTCCAGAAGCCAAATTCTGACAGTCCTCCAACCTCTATTTGAAGGACTGGCTGACAGGTAACCTATGTGAGTGAAGTGAGGTACATTTTCACATGCCCCTGGAACAGAGGTTTTATATAATATTATCATATGATTTCTAATCCCCCTTTCAAATCGTCCCTCTACTTCAAATGTAAATATATTACAACATATAATGAATAACACGTTCTTTTTTCTAATATTTAGGACTGAGATTTTCTTCATCCACTTAAAATGTATTTCCAATCTGACATAAAGAAGAGATATGTTTACTCCTCCACAACTCATAAATTAGCTTTCTTTTTTTTTGTTGCTTACCAGTAATGATGTGAAACATCTGTTTGTCTTTTTCAAAATGTACATCATTAGGAATAAATGCAACTTCATCTTGAACTTCGACGCACGCATGCCTGGCTCCTTTCAACATGATTCTTCCTTGGCCTTTCTCCAAGATGACTGGTCGTACATATGGGATGGGTGCTGCGTTTGACACATGAGCAAAGCTGACAACAGCATCTAGATGAGCTAACACATCATTGAGTGATTGCATCGGTTCCACGTAACCTACATAAAAATAACAGCAGAAAGTGTATAGGAACATCAAATAATACGATCTGTAAGCTTTCAGAATAAAGCTTCCTCACTGGGAAATTGCTATAACAAGACTTAAAAGAAAAATAATTCAACTTCAACATGGGGTTAAACTGTCGTACTATATCTTTTCCCAATGTAAACACCTTGCAAAAATAGACTGATGTCTTCTCTCGCAAAATCAAGAGACAGCACACTCTCCATTTCTGACACGCTTTTCCTCAATTTTAAGAATCTGAAAGATAGATGCACCATTTGAAAGCTAGATGCACCATCATCACAAGGAATATGCAAGCACTCAGGAGCAAGCGGCAACAAGACTGTTGAGACTTGTGCAAGTATCAACTGTAAGACTGTTAGCTGAGCTTCATGTTTCTTCAATAAGTACCACATGTTGAGAATTTCAGCATAAATTTAGATCTCTAATTGCCATGTGAAACATTTTATTCTGGGACAGCATTAAAACTAAAAGCTGTAACACACATTACAAAGTCCCCAGACAGGCTAGACAAGCCACGTGAAGACAGTTAACAATGGCCAACATTTATAGGATAGACTCTAAATGTTAACAGGTTTTAGGGGCTGGTGTAACAGAACGATGGCAGCCATCACGTCAAATGCTTCACTGGACGTTCAAAAGAAGAGTGCCTTAAGAAAGCACCATGATGAGTTTAATCAGATGGAAATTTGACTCACTTTTGCCTCCTTTGTTTCTCATAGAAGTGATAAATGTTTTGACAACAAAAAGTAACCTTTGGATGGCCAACTCTTCTTGTTTCACCATATTTTTAAATTTTCTTTTTAACCTAGCAGATTTTTAGAAAATGACTTCACATTAACTGTATCATGTGCCAAAAGCAACTTTTAGTAGTTAATTTTAAACACTGTGTGCTTCCTATACTTACTTCTATTTTATAGTGCTGGGGATTAACAGACCCAAGATTTTGTGTATGCTATACAGTGTCCTCCCACTGAGCTGTATCCCCAGCCCTTCTCACCACTGTACTTGGTAACTCCTAAAATGCCAACTTATCAAAGACAGGTTCATGAGTCTTCTAAAAAACCATCTTAATTAAGGCCCAGAGAGCCCTTAGCATTTCATATGTGGTACATCAACAGCAACATCAGGAAGTAAATGCCATCTGTCCCATGACTACTGTTATACTAACCTTGACCACCTGGTCATTTCTGAAAGGCAAAATCAAGGTTACAGTCAATACACACAGAGTGGCAGCCTTACTTTTCAGCTCACCACACTGCCATTCTCCTATGCTAAACATATAGCCCCAGTCACGCTGTGCCTTTTTCTTTTTCTGTGGTACTGGGATTGAATTCATGACACTGCGCTTCCCAGGTAGGCATGGTGCCACTGAGCTAAATCCTTAATCTGTTCCTCTTAATTACAAGAAAATGACTGCAAATAACAGACCCAAAATGCACTCCCAGAACCTATAAAATAGTACTCAGAACTCAAAAACAGCTTGGCTTTATAATTTATATTTACTTTTTTAATGATACTTATTTCTACAGCCTCTAGCAAGGACCCATACATAATGACTTTAAAAAATCACACACACCACAAAATAAAACACTCAAACATCCTGATGTTTTCTCAATTAGCAAAAATCAGGTCACACTCAGAACACTGAATGCATGGGCTCTGTTAAGTTTACCTGAAGATATATTGACAATTTCTTTAACAATGGCATCCTGGGCTTCCTCATACTCGCCTTTATTTTTACTATATTCTTCATTCAAAGAGGACAACTTACTGCAAATCAAAATAATGGTGTTATTAAAAATACCAAAATATCTACTAAAAGTAACATGTATTACATAAAGTATGTCCAAGTATTTGTCCAATCAAGCTTCAAAATGATAATTAAAAAGTGGAAATAGAAGCAGAATATGAGAAAGTAAGGTAGAGATGTGGCTGGAATTCATTAATGTCCTTTTATGCTGTTTGGAATAGCACACTGGTAATAATTACTGCTATGAGAATTATTCCCTTGATTAAAATTCTGATCTGTGATCTTTATGAAATATCTAAATAGAATCCTTATTTACGATGGAGGCCATCCCTCTTTAAAAAATGTGTACCTAGGGCTGGGGATATAGCTCAGTGGTTCCGGTGCCTGTCTTGCAAGTTCAAGGACCTGGGTTCAATCCCCGGGTAACCATATAACAATACTGGGTGTGGAGACTCACCCCAACAGCAACCAGTACCACATACCACAGTGCCGGGCATGGTGGCTCACGCCTGTAATACCAGCACTTGGGAGGCAGAGGCAGGAGGACTGCTGTGATGTGAGTTTGAGGCTGAGCTCAGGGCCAGCCTGAACCACAAAGTGAGACCCTGTCTCAAAAAACCTTAAAAAAACAAAAACAAAAACATGTACCTAGTTTTTCTCATGTAGCAAAAAGGGAAATGCTTTGAAAATTAAATCTTAAATAATCCAAAGAAAAAAATGAAAATTCCAGCTTAAAATAAAAATGAGGGCGAGAATAAAATGGGAGGGAAAAAATTCACTAACACCAAATGGAAGTAAATTAATCTGAACAAAAAGAGGGACAGAGATCAGGGGCAAGAAGGGAAGTCAGTATCCAAAGTCGGAGGGGAGCAGTTACCCAGCGCAGTGCCTGTGCTCTTGGTCCTGTATGTGCCGGCACAGCAGGCACACACGGGCCACCAACAGTGCAGGAGCAAGAAACAGTACAAAAAAGACAACTGTGAAAGAGGCAAGTAGGCAGAATTAAAGGAAGAAAATCAAGAGGCGAATACATTAGAAAGTGGGACCAGGACACGGAGGGATGTGCTGCAGGGAGGGGATATATGAGCAGGATACAACACTTAATTTGTTCACAAAATCAAGGAATGAAAGAATTTATAATTTTGTACCATGTGGCTGGCAAACTTCAATCTCATTTATGTATGTTCGAGCTGACTTGACTGTTAGAACTGATTTACCAAATGCTTTATCTTACATAAGCTAATACATTTGCCGAACTAGGAGGAACATAGTATTCTGGAAAAACAACAAAATTATATTTGTTAACAACTATCTAGGTTTTAATATCACACATACTAGCTGTTTAACCCCTGGGAATTGAAATCTCAATTTTAAAAAGTTGTAAGGAACAAAGTAAACAGATTGTTTTCATTATTAGCATGTCTCAGTACCTAGAACCTGCTTATAAACGCCCTGCCTGGGAATAGTGAAGGGGGAGAAAAAGCCGAACCATTAAGTTCTAAACAGCAAAGGGGGAGAAAAGACAAATGCCACCCCTCAGTAAATCACAAATTTCTAAAAATATTTTTTCTTTAATCTGTGAATAACTTCCCATGATCACCAAGGAAAAAGGCAGAAAAACTGGCTAACTTTTTTTCAACATGGTACATGACATAAAGCTGTGGTTGACCTGAAGATGAAGTTATCTCCCTAAACTAACTTAGTGATACCAGAAGAATTTTTTTAAAAACTTTTTTTTTTTTTTTTTTGAGACAGGGTCTCACTTTGTGGTTCAGGCTGGCCCTGAGCTCAGCCTTAAACTCACATCACAGCAATCCTCCTGTCTCTGCCTCCCGAGTGCTGGGATTACAGGCATGAGCCACCATGCCCCGCACTGTGGTATGTGCTACTGATTGCTGCTGGGTGTGAGTCTCCAAGCCCAGTATGGTATGTGGTTACTCAGGGACCAAACCTGGGTCCTTGCACTTCCAAGACAGGCGCTGGAACCACTGAGCTAAATCCTTGGCCTGAATTTTTAAAATTTGATAAACAGTAACAAAACAGACCAAACTAAAGCAGAGATATGAGGAAGAACTAGCTGATGAATATGGAAATGTATTATAAAATAAGAAATCCAATTTATTTTGTATTTATAAAAGAATACTGAGACAGCCAAAGAAAAAAGAGCAGTCTTAAATAGACCAAATTGTCACTTCAGTCAATGAGGAAGAGATGGATTATTTAACAAATGAGTTAGGACATCTGATTAGTCTTGGGGAGGAAAAGCTTGACTCTAACTCAATGCTTTATATTAACGAATAAAAATAAGATAGAATCCCCTTTCTCATAAAACATCTACATTTCACCAGAGAAGGCATGGAACTACTACACTTTTAAAAATGCAATAGAGATGAGCAAACCTGTTGGTAAATTTAACACCATTCTTCTGTATATCCACAGTATTAAAGTTTTTATTATTACGAAGGACTTTTTCTTCCTTACAAGTTACACGAAAGTAATATCCAAACTGTGCACTGGAATCCAATTTAATCTGCTTTCCAGGATCCAATCCTTCATGAACAGGAAGAAAATAAGAATGTCACAAATACCTACAATCATTTTTCAATGTAAGTGTTTAAATTCAGTGAATGTAAAGAATGAAATGCATATTTTTATTATACAACAACAAACTGGAAATTAATGTGCTCTACCTGATAAAGATTCAAATCCCAATTAGGGCTTGGGACATAGCTCGTAAGTACAGCTCTTGCCTAGCACATATGGAGCCTTGGGTTCTATCCCTAATACTACAAAACAACCAAGCAAAATGAAATAGGGCTATCTGTGAAGTCTTAAAACTCTCTTTTTATCATGAGTTTTAGCTACAGCTGCAGAGCTTCCCAGCCCAGAGAAGCACAGTCCCACGGAGGTGAGCAGAAGAGACGGCATAAAGTATGGGCGCCCATGCTGTGCAGTCCCACAAAAGGAGGATTCCTTTTTTTTTTTTTTCTTCCTTTTTGAGACAGGGTCTTGCTTTGTAGTTCAGGTTGAGCCTGAGCTCACTATGTAGCCCAGGCTAGCCTTGAACTCAAAGCAATCCTCCTGCTTCTGCCTCCCAAGTGCTGGGATTACAGGTGTGAGCCACCACGCCCTGCACTGTGGTGTGTGATACCAGGGATCAAACTGAGAACCTTGAGCTTGTGAGACAGATGGAACCACTGAGCTAAATCCCTGGCCCCCACAGGGGATTCTTAATAAAAGCTTTACTTTAGAACCAATTTGAGTATAATCAGAGTGACCAAATGCAATCTGCAAACAGAAATATGAGAGTCTGACATAAGGCAAAACAATCTTGACTGATCAACTAGTACTTTTGTGTCTAAGACGTTTCAGTTTTTATAATTAAGTCCTTTCCTCCTAATTTCATTCATCCTATTTTTTAGATCACAGGATAGAAGAGAAAAATACTATCTACAAATTTATTTGCTGAAGAACAGCAACTGAATGATAGTAGTGGCAAACAATTTCAGACAGACCTCACTTGACCGGGGAGGAAAAGCACAGTGTAGGCTCATGCAGACACAAAAACTGGACTGACTGGAATGAAGGACTCGCTCAGAATGCTGAAAGAAGAACAGCAGTTCAATGCGAGACTGCAACTGGACTCAGCATCTCCAGCCAAAGGACCACCTCCGAGGATGCGGGGGGCTGCTGCCCACACATTCTGTTCCAAGGTTTGCTTGATGTACAAGCACTTGAAGTACTTGCTTGAAGTACAGCAGCACTTCTAACCATCAGACACGAGACTGTTAAAAAAAACTACACTTGTATATTTTAAACTCCATGACCACTTTATTTAAATGAGGCACGTGTCCCCAAAGTATAGAGGTTATTACCTGTTAATCTGACTTCTCCTCAAAAGACTAAAGACTAAAGAAGTATCTTGTAAAAGCTTTACAAAAGTTTCCAAAATAAAACTTAAACTCATGCTTTCCCACTCCCAGTCTAATGCTTCTCATACTATATTCAGTGTCTTCTCTTTTGATGCTAGAGAACTGAACTCAGGGTCTCATACGTGCTAAGCAAGAGCTTAACTGCTAAACACTACCCCAACCCCAGTGTTAACGTTGAGTGCTGTTCTGTTGCTTTCAAATGACTTTTTAATAAAACAATATCATTTAATTCTAAAGTAGAATTAATTTTAAATTTAAAAATGAATGCTTAGTAGGATAATGAATAAGCAATAATTAATACAACAAAAGAAAACATTTCAACCAAATAAATATACCATGAATCTTAGGTACTTTAACTTCCTAGTAAGTAATCCAGTAACTTCAACTCCAATTACTTGAAGTCCTAATATCCTTAGCCATGAAATAAGGAAGATGGACTTCAATAGCTTTAAGGCAAGAGATATGTAGTACATAAAAAAATTATTTTTGTGGGTACCTGGACCCTTCTAAGCTACACTCCCCCATCCCATTTTTAATATTCTAATTTTGAGATAGGGTCTAGCTAAGTCACTCAGACTTGGTTTGAAATTCTCTTGTCTCAGCCTTACAGAGTGCTGATATCACACCTGGCTTGCGAGTGACATTAAACAAACAAAACATAAAACAAAAACATATGGTCTTATTTATAGCTATCATATACTGGCCTACTGGGCAATTTCCATTTAGCAGGGTATAGAAAATTAGTAAGATAACTCTGGCACCACAATAAACACTATGCAAAAGAAAGAATTACTCAAACTTCCAGCAACTGGTTCCTACCGAGCTCTCGCGCCGCACTGGCTAACGTGGACTGCATCTTCTTCTCCAAGTCATCCATTACTTCTCTCAGTTCACTCAGGTTAGGGTCAAAGGAAGGTTTCACAAGGAATTCATGGTTTTCCACCTACAAACAGAGCAGAAGATAACTAAATTATGTAAATAACAGGTAAAGTTAGAAATTGTGAGGCAAATGTTTCTGTTTTCCTTCTCCCTCCTCTTCTGGGAGGGAGTCCTGGGGAGTGAATGCAGCACCTGCGCCTTGAGCTACTGCCTCAGCTCTAAATGTCTTGTTCTCTTAAATTCTGAGAAAAGGCATTACCTAAATCACCCATGCTGAGCTCACACTTGCAATCCTCCTGGCTCAGCTTCCCTGAAAGCTGAGATTACAGGCACGCACCATTCCTTGCATATCTATATAATTTTAATTGGGCTAATGTTTTAAGTTCAGTAATTTACTATAAATCAGTCATAACTATTACAGAGTCTCTATTTATTAGCAGATATCAAGTTCTCCTTATTAGGCCCTCGATGTAGAGAAATTTTTATTAGGTAGATAGTGTTAATGATGCATAAGCTTCCAATAGTATTTTTTATTCCTATTTTCTCTCAATATTACTAAATAATGACTGATGTTCAAAATCCACAATAGGATGTGTGGCTTTAGTAAAACTATCTTAAGAATAACAAAAATTTAGCTAGGTATGGTAATGCATGACTGAAATCACAGCACTCAGGAGGCTGAGGACGAGGATCACTGTGAGTTCAAGGCCAGCTAAATTACATAGCAAGACTCTATTTTATAAAATTTAAGGAAAAAAGACAGTATATCAAAAAAAAAAAATTAGCTCTGAACTATGCAGGGCTGGGGAGAATGAAGAGTCTTGGTGATGGCCTTCCAAATGCTAGGCCAAGCGTTCCACCACTGAGCTAAATCTCTAGCCCCAGTATTATTTTCTTTAAACTAAATGTTCATCAAGCTCCCATAATTTAAAAACACACTCTCAGCTGGGCAAGTGCTGCAATCCCAGCACTCTAGGAGGCTGAGGCAAGAGGGTTCTTTGCCAGCCTGGACTATTCAGAGACCCTATCTCAGAAAACAATACCACCATCACTATCTTTTGTGCACCTGGTTTTTACTAAATTCTTACCAGTATTACCATAATGTAAAATAGATTTCATTTACAATAGAAAAAGCAAACAAATATGAAAAAACAACATCCTGACTGTACAAGCCCTTTATTAAAGCAATCTATTGAAAGATTTAAAAGAACTGCAAAGTGAAGAGTTAAAACATGAAGAGAAAACTAAATCAAACATTAACAGTTCTTCATGCCCAGTAATTGCTCAACAGAAATCCTTTTTGAAACAATGACTAAAATTTAAACAAAATTACAAAAGATCATTAAGAAGAATGAAGTCTATCTTTACTAGGCATTAAAAACTATTAAATATAGACAATTACGTATAAAAGCTTATTACAAGAGTGAGTCATCTTCTAAAACAAAATGACAAAAGCATATTCAGTACAAGAGGCTGAGATAAATTGCTCCTAATTAGTATCCACTTAATCAAGAGTACATGTTCACATACCTAAAGTGAACTGCACAAAGAAAAAAGTAATTAAAATAAAATCACAAAAAGGTAACCAGAAAGGAAATAAAATATTTAAACCAACAAACTAAAAGTAGGCTCAACTCTCGGAAGCCTGATCTACACACTGAGTTCAAGCCCTGCTTGAACCCTACAGGGCAAGACCCGGTTTCAAAAGTAGACTCAACTATTTAAATCAGCAAACATAGTAAGTTCCTTAAACTCAGATGAGAAAATAAGTAGTAAGGTCACCCACAGGGAAAATTTAAGCACCTTGAAACACTACCCTATAAGCCACCACCTTGCAGACAGGGATTCCACTTTCGATTTTTTTTTTAAAGAAAAAAGAAGCCACTATCAAATACTAGTAAGGCTTTGGTGAAATTAGTATATTCCTTCATGTCTGGTAAGAATCTAAGTTGGTGTGACTTTTAAAAATGGGAAAAAAGCAATTTACAATGAGATGCAGATATGACTTATACTATTTGACACTGATTCTACTCCTAGGAATTCAATCCAAGGAAATAATGCAATAGAACCAAATGACACAGGGCTGGATAAAACCTCTGCAGATTTATCCTTTACAACAAAATTTGGCATAGTAATACAATACAAGACTTGTGCAATGGCTTATAAACAGAATTGGATGTGGTGAAGTAAATAGATAATAAAGATCATCTAGAAACAAAGACCAAGGCTTAGATAATCCCAAGTGGTGTCTCCTTTCACAAACTAGATTCTCTTCACAAGGCTGGTCACAAACCCAGCTGGACGATACTGAACCTGATTGCTGAATTTGATTCCTTTCTCGTCCATCTTGGTTTTTGAACAAAATCATGGAAAGAATCAAGTTTGTGAATGGAGGAACCACTTGCATGCTCCAGGCCCTGGGGTGAGGCCAAGTTCTTCCCCTCACCCTCACCCAAGAAAACTAACAAAACCCTGAGAATTCTCATTAACAACCCAAAAATAAATCCCACTTATTCTTTTCTCAGAAAATACTGTTTTGAAAGGATTGCTGGCCCAAGGAGGGAAAGGTGAACAACAAGGCTCTAACTTACTAATAAGTAGTCTTTTAAGGGCGACACAACAAATACTGCATCCTTCAGCAACGTATCACCCCCTCCAACAACCTGGGATAATAACAAACACGTCACTCTAGGTATTCCAGCCCAGCACAGTGGTCTTCTACAAACCTAATCTCTGATCTTCACTAGCTGCGAAGGAACTAGAACCGTCCAATCAGTGTGTAGGACCACACAAAAGGAGACAAGACGGAAGAAACTTAGACTTGGAGCTCAAAAAACAGGATGGTGAAACCAAGAAACCAGATGAAAAGAATGAGACAAAGTTAGTCCTTAAGCAGGATCACCAAGGGATTAGTAAATAGAACATAGCAAAGAAGTCTTTTGAAATCCAACTGCCTTTTCTGATGTGAGTATAAAGATGAGATATAATTATGGAGAAAGCACATCAAAGATGGAAAGTAATTAGAAGAGAATAAATATAGAAGCTGCTAGGTCTCTCTATTTTTAATACTTTTTATTTTCCTTTTTGTTTTGTGAGACAAGGTCTCCTTAAGTGGTTCTGGTGCACCTCAA
>PVIR01045708.1:0-10594 GCA_004026965.1 Petromus typicus
AATAATAATAATAATGTGAAATCATTCCTGATATAAAGAAGAAATGAATATGCCCAGAATTAGAAAACAGTACAGAATTATCAGTGATTTTTAGTTCTATCTATAATACTGTCATAATATGGGAAAAGGATCCCAAAGAATTTAATGCCAGTGGTTATGATGTGTTTGATTTCCAAACATAATCAAGGAATTTGGACAAGGAATTGTCCAAGGAATAGGACAAGGAATTTAGATGTATAGTCATCTGCCCTTCCAAAAACTCTGTTGCACTGAAATTTAAGGATAAAGACAAGAAAAACTAAATTTTTAACAAAGCTAAAACTTTCTTCCCACAGAGGGAGGGAAGGAAAGAGAGGAGAAAAGGAAGGGAAATGGAGTCTCCTTTGTAAGTGAGAATTTGGGTGACTAATTTGGGAAATCTACGTAATTTGGAGTGATTCAGCAAGTGTGTGTGTGTGTGTGTGTGTGTGTGTGTGTGTGTCTGTGTGTGTGTGTCTGTGAAAGGAAAGACAATGCCATGCTTTCCAAATGGCACAGACTTTTGAGCACAGAATGGACACAGACTGGACGGAGATAGCAGTCTTCACTCTATCCCTATAAAGGCATCACTGTACTTTCCTGCGCTGCAAAAATAGGACATTGAAGATTTTAATCAAAGATTCTCCTAATTGCTAATACCCTATGCATTTAAATACCAGGATATTTCTTTCTTCTCACTCTGATGTTTGCAAACTCAGAACTCAACTGGACTACTGGTCTCACCTGACTTACATTTCTCTGACATCCTGCGTTTAAATCGGTCAACTGTTTTTGGATAGTCGAATTTGACGCACACACCACTAGATGGCAAACTCTCCCACTTCTTCCAAGATTTGAGGCTTCAACCCTTTCCAGCATTTCCAGGACCTGAATACATCGAGGCCAAGGCACGAGGCCTCAGCACTTGGCTCTTGGGGCTTCGCCATGCAACAGCTGATCTGAAAACGTATGGCCATACATCTCATCTTTTTAAACTCATTAACTAATATTTACATGAATTCCATCATAACAGTATCATCATTAGAAGTAAAGATTCAAATAAAATTTTCTATTGAGAAAAAAAATCAATAGGAAAAAGTGTTTCTAGTACTTCTTACTCTGTCTACAGTTCTCTAATCCCCTTTTTAATCACTCCTCACTGTCAACTGGAAAGAGAATTACAAACTTTCTACCTCTAAAGCCCTCACATAGCTGGAGGGTAGAGATTAACACTTCGGGGGTGGGGGAGGGAGTGGGGAGCCCTCAAGTTGGGAACCGAAATCGGGTGTCATCAGTCAGCTTTGTCACTACAGCAAAATACTCCCCCCCCTGAGGTGAATAACTGATAAGAGGGTCACGGAGCTCATGGCTGGGGGCCTCAAGCCCCTACTTTGAGAGGCAGGCCCACTGCTGTGGGTCTGGGGTGAGAAGCACATCTTCAGATCGCAGGGCAGAGGCAGAGGGAGACCAGAGAGTGAGACAGGGACAGCCCACAGACAGCCTGCCACTGCGACCCACGCACCTCCCCACGCCTGACTTCCCCGCATCACCTGGGGCCAGCCATTCCCACTCGGGCCTCGGGGACACTGAGTGTCTAAACCTCAGCCGGCACTTCCTGCCCGTAAGACCTGGACAGAGCCTGGGCCGTGAGCTCAACACCCTTCCAGGTAAAATGGTGACAAGAGGCCCTCAAGTCCTGGGACTATGAGAATTCAGTACAACAGCCTAAGGGAACCTCAAAATTGTGTTTGGAAAATGCATGCTCAATAAACAGCTATTGCTGGCATTACAGCCATTTCTAGTGTTTTTCAGGTAATATTCTTTCTGTTGATAAGACTTGCTACTACTGATGAACATACTAACAACTATAAAACTAATACTATGACATATAATTCCTTTATATAAAAAAATCTAAGCCTAGCAACATATGAATTAGATAGAACTGTGTATGTTTACAAATAAAATGAAGTATGGATTAGTTACATGGTTACATAGCTTTGTGTGGTAGCTGAGGAATTCCTCTATGGGTCTCTGACCACAGAGCCTGGATTTGCATATACAAACAGAACTGACTACAAATAAACTACAGATGAAAACCTGTCATGTAGAAGGGACAAATATTGTCACCTCTTTTATATTCTCTGAGCATTTTAAGGCTCACCAAGGTAACAGAATGTTAAATGCTTGTATAATACCAGAAATTAAATCCTTCTGCTGTTAGCTCCATGCCTTGTTCTTCTAGCATTACTCAAAACGTGTGGCAAATGGCTGGCCAAGGAACCCTTCTACCAGGTGGGGGCCCCAGGATCAGTGTCACATGGAACACACTTGTGAAAGGTGGTGTATGCTGACAATCAGAACTGATCACTGTCCCTACAACAGTATCCGGTCACAACTGGTACCCTAAGAGCTGGCAGGTTCTGGAGTGGTGACCACTGGCATCTCAAGGTCATGGCTGGCATTAACAGAAGTAAAAAAGGATTTAATTTTGCCCACCTTCTCTGAAAGCAGGTTAGGAAATAAGACAATACAACAGCAAGAATATTACTAGAAAATAAAACACAGAAGAACAAAGCCAGTGCAAACTGTATCGTATGAGGCTAAAGAATCAAGAGAGAGCACTTTAAAAATCTTACCCAAAGGTGTAGAGTCACTGAATCACAAATACTAACCCCGGGAAATCTGCACCCTTTTCTCCTTAGAAAACGTCTTCTCCCAGACGGCAAGAAGGAAACCACATCCACACTGCCTTGAAAATGTCACGACGGTTAAGCCAGCTCAGTATCGAAAACAATCCTCATAAAACCTCCACAACCACATAGCACGTCGAGACCCGACTTCCTGCTAAGATTATAAGTCTTTGCTAAAACAACAAATGCTTCTCGGCTCCTTCACTCTTCCTGCTGCATGCAGGTTCTCACACACCCCTCTGTCCTCGCCCACTGCCTTAGATCCTGGGTGTCATTGCCATACACTAGGACTGTGCTGTGTCATTCTTAGGAAACAAGTAGTGCAAGTGTGAGCCTACGTGGACCCAGTCTTTACCGACATCTCAATAACTTACACAAGGACCACTGATTCACAGTCAACACGAACTTCCCTACGACTTCATCTTCCCCTCTTAAAACTTGTCTCACAAGCTGCATCTACTCCAGAGCCCCTGACCCCCCACTCTCTCCATCTCTTGGCACAAAGAAGCTCCTGCACATCCCTTTTCACACCCAGTCATTTCCAGTGTACTGCTTTCTGCGCTCCATGGCGGTCCTTTTTCTCTCCAGCGCACCTTTATCCTCTCCTTTTTGTCTGTATCTACTTTCCTCCCTACAGCTGATAACGCGGAACACAGGGAAAGCTTAGTCACTGAGCTACGAGGAACAACAATCTCCAATAAGTGGATCTACCATTTTGAGTCACTTCTTCTATTGTCAATAAGTTAGATAATAAAAGAGACTTCACCAGACTTGGCTTAGGACCCCCTTTTTTTTTTTTCAAACTGTGTCCTCTTTATAAACTGAGACATCCACCCATGAACACGTTTATCTTTTTTTCATCCTTGCGCCGTACTCCACCTCCACTCTCCCACAGCTTTTAAACCTTCATTCTCTAAGGTTCCTCCTGTTTTCCCCTTGTTCTGCCATGTCTTAGACCTGCTAGTAATTCCCAAAGAGGCAGCTCAGAAGCACTCAAGGCCCCAAGAAAGAAAGATTAATGGTCTGTTTGCAGAATGAAAATGAAAACAAAAAAAAGAGAGGGAGGAAGGGAGGAGGCTCTTTAGGGAAATAAAATTAATGCCTCCTCTGACACACAGAGACACAGCTCCTGTTACCACTGTTTTCAGTTCTACTGAACAAGAGTTCCTTCTCAATACTCCATCCTTTTCACCAAGAAATGTAACCCTTGAGATTTAGAGCAAATAGGCTGACGAGGTGGGTCTAGGCATCAATATTCCTTCCACCGGACTCTGGACAGTTGCCTAGTAACATGTAAGTATCAGCTCTACTCCAAATCCAGTCTCTCCGGCCCACGATCACAGCATTATAACTCTTCTCTTGGGAGAGCCAGACCTGGGGTCAGCTGTATGTGTGATCTAGTTATTACCTTCTTTGCAAGTAAAAATGTTTTAAAAAAATGTTTGCAAAAGAGGAAGTCATGATGTGTCAAAGGAAATAAAAGGCCAACTGACACTGCACTATGAAGCTAGCACCCCAAAATGAGAGATAACTTCATCCAAAACAACTGACATTCTGAGGATATACAGAAACAGCATCACATAAACAAATGTGAGGAAGAAAGAAAATCAATAAGCAATTATTCTAACCTCTTATTTTACTAATGAGGACACTGAGGATCCAACGAGGAAAGTCATGAGTTCAATACTGTACAAAGTCCAGATCCTGACGGTGGAGCATAATGGTTTTCTTTCCATCATATCCATTTGTTCAAAACCAGGGTCTCCTTGACCAAAGCTTATTAGCAAGTTCTGGGTAAGACAAAGTTAAAGGTCTTGACTAATGATGAGCTTCTCAAGATCGTCCATATGCTGCTATGCCCTGGGAATCTCTAAACAGGAAGCCACTGCATCTTTTCCCACACTTATTTGGCCACAGAACCCCCTACCTGGACACTTCTAAATGATGCTCTTTAGATTGTTAATCCATGAAAAATCTACTTTTGAACTTGATGTACAGTGATGTGTCCCATGCTGTTGGAATGGACCAAATCTATGAGCCATTTTACCTTTGTCATGTCATGAAGAATTGGGGATCCCCTGAGCCCAGGGCACATGGGGACGCACAGCTATAAGGTGATCTCTCTCACAGTGGTCTCCTCTATCCAAGCCACCATCTGTCTTTCCCAGAGTCTGTTTCTTTTGATGTTTTGATACTCCAAGTCCTGGACTCTAGTTCTTAGCCATAAGTCACTTCAAAAGGTGTAAAACATCCCCGCTTACCCGTTTCACACCACGATGCAAGATCTTCAGCATGATGGTGACTATCCGTGACTAAGCCCGTGCCCAGCTTTCTCACATCAACCTGCCCCTTCTGCAATGCTACAGTTAATATTTTTCCTTAAGCCTGGACCACAATCAGGCTGTTCAAACACAAAGAATTTCTTGATAATCCTGTCTGCGTCACCCTTTCCCCCACAAAAAAGCTGACGTGCTGTTTTCCTTCTGGTTCTCCTTTCAGATGTCATCTTGGATTTTTTTGTCGTTCCGATCTGTATTGTGTGTGCTTTCCTCAAAACACAATCATTCCAATTTAGTTTTAAACAGTTCATTGTTGTTCACCCTTGCAAAGGCCTCATCTATGTTACCGCTGAAAGCTCAAGCCTAGGACAATTTCTGGTATACAGCAGGAATTCAGTGAACACGTGAATGGATGGATGCATACAGATTTTTAGAACATGGACAGGCACCCTGCCACAACTGTGCACAGATAATGAGTCTTATCTGAATTAAATATGTTAATATACATGAATACTGTAACCACCTTTTATTAGGTGTGAAATAATCACACAAAGAAGCTGGTATTTTGGTAGAACCCAAAATATTTTTCATCTCAAGAATAATAACTTTAATTATAGCTCATGCAAAAATTACTAGCAAATGTTAACTCATACACAAAAGATGAGAAAGGCATCAATAGTGTCACACGTCAATCAAGGAAACCAAGTTCTACATCAGCAAACGCAAACCAGTTCTCCACAAGTCACTTCTTTGCTATCATCTTCATTTTCCTTTCTCTTAAACTACAAAGTAAACAAAGCAGTATTTAAGATGGATTAAAAATCCAGTTTCTCTAACTTTCAGTAATCCCTCTATCTCTTCTAAGTGTTGAAGGAAATTTCAATTCCATCACACTTTTAGGCTGAAATGGAGAGGAGCAACAATTGCATAGGAGAGATCTGTGTGAGTTACTTCTCTCTCCTTGCTGAGACAAGATACCCAACCACCAAAGGTAGAGGGAAGACGTTTCTTCAGCTCACAGATTTTAGAAGTTTCAGCCCACAGTCGTCTGGTGCAAGGCAGGGATGGCAAACAGGCCTCACAGAGCAGAAACAATATGGTCGCATGAGGTAATAAAAGGAACAAGAGACCTTGAACACATTCAGCCCCTTTTATTCCATCCAGACTATTGGTATTAGGAAGGTGCCAAACTTATCACTCATGTGTAGTGGTTTAGGAATCAGCCTAATTCCACACCCAAACCATAACAATGGTTCCTATTCCACTCTTTCTTCAGTATCTAAAACTAGGCACTCTGTAAATTGAAGTTTCATTACTTTAGGTCATAAGACAGTAAGATACCTAAGTAGATACCTAAGATAGCTAGACAGTAACATACCTAAGATCCTAACAGAGAAGTTACTGTTAGATGAGGAAGATGCACAACAAAGCACAGAGAAAGGGTAGAAGTACATGGGAGGGATCAAAGTCTTACAAATGGCCAAGGCAGACTTCGCTGGGATGGCAAAGAGAGAGGGACAAAGGAGGAAATGGAAGGAGGGAGGATGTGGGGTCTGGGGAAGGACCTTCTAGACAGAGGAAACCGTGATTGCTTTGAGACAGAAACTTGCCCCATATGTCCAGGGAACACAGAGGGTGGGGGACCAGGGGTTGCAGTGACTAATCAGGAGCAGTCACAGTAACTGCAGATTCTAAGACAAACTATTTCTACGCAAATGCACATATATATGTGTACAGGTTCACATGTGCATATGCCCCAGGGAGATCTAGGGCTCAAGGCAGTTTAATTAGAAGGTGATTATGATCCATCATTTGGGAAGTGGATGACAGCACAATGACCAAAGGGCTTCCATATGTACTCAAGACACAAATGTCAGATGTTAAGTAATCTGATGTGGAGTGCTAGAGTTACAAAGGTTTTTAGGGACTCTTCACTCATTCCCATTTGGTTAATGTGAAGGTGATAGTACATAACCAATCTCAGGATCCACTCCACCATAGGTAGTCTTATGACTATCAATTTAGTCATATAGGAAAGCTGGAGAGAACCACAAAAGAGGACCTGGACTTATGAGTTGATTCTTTATGGTACTGACATTTCCTGGAAACCCTACTGACCTGTCTCTGCTTCCTGTATGCTGTGAACCTGTCGGTGACATCCTAGTTGCGCCTTCTTACCTATCTTCTGTCACCATTTGTTCCACACACCTGGTGTTATAGGTGTAACTTCTTGGGCAAAGACTCAATACTTTCCTACTTCAGAAAGCAGATAGACACCAGAGTATGAAATAACTGACACGTTATATTTTGTAGTACATCCAAGAACCGCACATAATCATTTTGAATCCTTCAGATCCACCGCTTCCTACAAAAACTCATACGCAATACAAATTCACACAGAGCTCAAAATCACTGGGTTTCCTTGTGGGTTGTGAGTACCAGCAAAGGGGATATTTTTTACAGAATGAATGTCTCTATACCTTGACCTGCTGAACTGGAATCTGATGTCAGGGCCTGAGAATGTTCAAGATTCATTTACTGAGTGATTCTGACATTCCTTCACATTTGAGAGGTACTGGTTGAGCAAATTTATGTCTGTGGAGGTTCAATGAAAGCATTGACCTGCCTTATTCTTACATGCCTCCTCAGCTGGTACTTGGGTTCAGCAGGTGTCCCAAGACTGGCCCTAATCATACAGCTCTCTGCTGTCACTACTACATGGGCACTGGGTCTGGAATCCTCTCCTGTAGACAGATTTGCTCTCCAAAGCCCCTCACTGGTAGGCCATGACAGGCACACCTTAAAAACACTGTTTCTTGTTCAGCTAGCGGACATGTAGGACCTTACGGGGGCGACTGGTATGTTGTGACTGGGGAGATGTATGTTCTAAAACTGACCTTGGGATGTAGATGTACAACTTGGTAAATTTATTGCAAAGTAAATCTCTATATGCATGTCATAAAAGGTAGGGAATAAACTGAATACATTATATGATGCCCATGTTATGGCTCTGTACTTGTGTATCTTATTCTTCTCACTGACCCTTGCCTTCACCCTCACCCTTCTTTGTGTTATTCAACTGAAGGATACTGTATGGTATTCCAGCTTATGGGTTAGATTTATTTCAGTCAATGTTGTTTTCACATGCATCCTACAAATGCTTCAGATCTGTCCTGTTTAACAGCTGAGTAATATTCCATTATCCACTCTTTATCCAGTCATCTTTTGATGGCTATACAAGCTGCTTCCAGGTTCAAGCTATTATAAATTGTGTTGCTGTGCAAATTTGCAGAAAAAAGAAATCAGTGATCTCATGTTATTAAAAAGCTTCTACACAGCAAGAGAAACCACCAACAGAGCCAAAAGACACCCTACCATTTGGGAAAAAGACCAGCAGCTCTTTCTCAGAAAAAGGAGTATTATGTAGAATATATAAAGAACTTTTAAAAAACTTTCCCCCAAATTCAAAGATGGGCAAGTCAAAAATGGGCATCTGAAATGAGGCATTTTTTCAGATGAAGTAAAGGCAAGAAAGAAACATGAAAAAATGTTCATCACTGGTCATTTTAGAGAAACAGATAAAAATATCGCTGAGATTCCCTCTCCCTCTAGAAAGAATAACTACTCCCAAGAAATCAACCAATAACAAATGCAGGGGTGACTGTAAACTGTATGAATTACAGAGATATATGAATAAAATACATTTAAAGGAGTAGGTATATAGTTCATGGTGAAGGACCCAAGTTCAATCCTGTATACCCCTCCCAAAAAAAGATAGATCCTAGCTTAATAATGTCAAATATCTAAATAGGTATGTCGGGAATGAGTTCTCTCTCACACCGGTCAGAAGGGCTGTGAGCCACAGAGCTCCGAGTGCACGGGTCCTATGTACTTCTGGAAGGTTCCATGCTAATGGGATGATGAAATAACTTACTGACAACGTAGCTGACATGCCACAAGGAGATAACACCTTGGCAAGAGCAGCCGTTCTACACTTCCACCAATGGGCATCTTATTTCAAACACGTCACAAAGAATAACAACTCTGGGTAGATTAATTTCCAACCATCTTTCTGTTGAACAGGTAAAATCATTTTGACAGGTGTGGTTCATTACGAGTTAAGACATTTCTCTGAAATGGAAAACAGAACACAATGAGTGTTCGAATGACCCAGGAGTCAGGGCAGAAGCAGGTCTCCTCACAAGCATTCCCAGCTGCCAAATGCAGAATGTTTCAGCCTCTGGTTCTAGAGCCCCAACACTTCCAGCAGGAGACACAAAGACAGAATCATCACACTAGAGGATCTGTTTAAAATCTGGTTATGTTCTGACCCTGTAGGTGCCTGGGTTCAAGTGGGACTTCCCATCTCCTGCAAAGCCAGTGTGGACCTTAAGTAGTTTGCAAGTAACACAACTTTCCTCCTTGTCCCTAACAGAAAGACTCTCTGTGGACGCTCTACTGTTGTCCACAATCCCCACCAAGACCTAAGACTTACTAATCCAGGAAGGCCGGATGGAGGATCCCAAGCAGGCTGCTAGCGTCAGACCACTCATTTCTGAATCTCCTACACTCTCTACACCACATACTGTTTGTCCTTAACCAACACATGCTATTCAATTTTTTTTTTTGAAACAGAGTTTCACTTTGTACTTCAAACTAGTCCTGAGCTCAGCTTTGGACTCACAGAAATCGTCCTGCCTTTGCCTCCCAAGTTCTGGGATTACAGGCATAAACCACCACACCCAGCACTGTGGTATGTGGTTTTGATTGCTGGTGGCATCAGTCTCCACATCCAGCATTGTTGTATGTGGTTACTGGGGATGGAAGACAGGCCCTTGCACTTGCAAGGCAGGCACTGGAACCACTGAGCTAAATCCACCACCACCAATACCAAATTTCAAATAAGAACTTCACTTTAGGATTCATTTAAGTGATGATAGCTAAAAATTATCTCCCAGAAGGGACCATCTGAAAGCAAATGGGAATATACAACTTAAGAGGGAAAAAGAGACCCTAGGGGAATTCTCTTAAGATTCTTCAAGGCTTATGACGTGTGAAAATAACTACATTTGTATCCCTATATAACAAGGAAATAACGTGTGCTTAGTTTACACAACCCCAATAGGAACAAACCTGCCCCATTAAAGGAAGAGATTTCTGGATCACAACCGCAAAAACACGATTTAGGAGTGCTCCCACTTTTCCACCACTAGAGGGCAACAGTGGGTTCCCAAACTCCAAAGGAGTGTAAACTGAATTATACCTGTGACAGCTAACAAACAGCACAGGATCTGGACAGAACTGATACTAAAACTTGGTCTGTTAATTGTCTATGCTGAAAACAATAAAAGACAAAATACATATGAAAGACAAGAAGTACTACACTACCCCTTTTGGTACTACGACTGATACATGGTCCTGCGACTATGTGATTTTGAAATACTACACTAATTTTCCATTCAGCAGTGTGTAAGCATGACACTTAAAAATACTGACTAGCAAAAGCCATAAGCTGATCAGCCCTCCTTCTAAGCACACCGTTTGTGTCATGAAGGTATCTGGTGCACAGGAAGTAACTGACATCTAGGAATTGAGAAAGGACACTAT
>PVIR01045709.1:0-10593 GCA_004026965.1 Petromus typicus
GAATTAGTAAGGAGTCAAAATCTCAAACACAGAGCCCACCCAAGACAGAAACTTGAAATCCACACAATGAATTCCAGTATTGGGGCTGCATAGTGAGATCCTATGCTCCTTGTAGCCCAGGGAGCACAAGGGAGTTAAGGAGGTGGTGAGCTGCAGAATTACCTACGTGTGCTGACTGATACAAGTCCTGGATGGGGGTCCAGAACCAGCTGTAGAGTGACCATGACTGATATGAACCAACGGTAGAAAGAAGACCCCAAAACAGTACCGGAGTGGGCTCTCCGTGCACACCCTCATCACATGCCTCCCACCGTGTGCCCTGTCTGATACCACCCTTGATGTCCACCTCCAAATGCTGCAGGTGAAGATTCAACCCACTGTCCTCCAGCCCTCCAAAAGCTACTGAGCTTGTGTCTCTGTGTACTCCCTGCCACAGACTCCCAAATCCTAACAAATTTGAAAGTGAAGGCCCTCCTCCACCAAGCCCTAAATAACAAAAATTGCATGGTCTGAAGAAAGAGTATTTGAGAAGTGAGGACATACAGCATGTGTGGTAGCCAGAGAGGAGTGATAGGGTCAGAAAGTACTGCATCATTTTTTCCAGCCAGAGAGGCACAGAAAGTGTAGATATAGCACCTGAAAGATTGTTGTGAAGAGGACAGAAACCAAGCATTTCCCTCCAGAAGTCAGTAAAGACCAAACAAGCCATAACCTTCTGACACAAATACAGGTGTCTGAATGCAAGGCAGGGATCAAAACCACTGGCTGGTGATGCTGACTAAAGTGTAGCCAAAATCAAATAGACCTGTCTGCAGTGGGAATAGGAAACAGTCTTGAGTCTTGGGGGGGGGGGGTGTCTCAATGGACTCATAAGCCTCTTCATTCATTAGTAAATAAGAGAGAAAATCATAGAGAGGGAGTCAGCTCAAGCACTAGTCTCTGAGGCACAACCTCAGAAGACTAGAATTCAGTCCCCCGGGAATGTGAGAGCTAGATCTCTCTACTGTGAACTATGGGGCACGAAAAGATCAATCACAGTGGTCAAATTCAAAAGAGGTGTAAACGGAAATGAGAAGACTCTCTTGTCTTTTTTAATATGTGTTGTTTTTTTTCCATCTCTTTTCTCCACTTATCTGATATACACCGGTGAGGTATTATATATGCGAAATGGGGAGTAAGAATTGACTAGTGCTTTTATTTAGATAATATCCTTCATAGACAAGTCTGGTTAATCATATCCAGAAAACGTATGGTAGAGTCATCACAAGTTTTCTACCACCCTGTTAATTGCTTCTGATATTATAGAACCAATAACCAAACTCTTCCAGTCTACTTCCTGTGACCCACCCTGATATATTATCTCTAAAAAATTGTCTCTTACCCCTCGCTGGATCAGACATAAAAATATAACCAAAGCTCCTTCTTCTCTTTCATTTGCTATTATCTTTTTATTTTCTTTCTGAAGTATTTTATTTTATGTCTTTTCTTCTGTCACCTTCTACATCTCAGTCTACTTGCCAGAAATTGTGAAAGCAATCATTTTTGATATAGATATCTTACAAAATGAAATACTTGACAGTTACACTTTCAAGGAAACAAAAGCTTCCATAATGAAAACAGTGTTAAGGAGATAAAGAGGCTGAAGTAGAAATTAGATAATGACAAGACATCCTGTGATCCCGTATAGGTCAAAATGACCATTTGCCAAAAATGATATACAGGTGTAATAAAATTTCAATTGAAATAAAACAGCATTCTTCTAAAACTAGAAAAAGAAATTATGAGATTTCTATAGAACTGGGAGGCCCAGAATAGACAAAGCAAAGCAAAGTAAGAGACATTGTAATTCTGGATTTTGAGTGAAATATAATGCAGTAGCATTAGAAACAGCATAGTACTTAGACAAAAATAAATATACTGACCAATTGAACATAAGTGACCATGTATAGACAATCCCAACATACATTTAAACATTTGATTTTTGACAAAAGAGCCAAAATGTATATAATTAAGAAAAGGAAGCCTATTTAACCAATGTTGGTGGGAAAACTGGTGAAACAGGGATAGAACTAATGAACCCAAGAATGAATCCAAACCCATACCTATCTCCCATCTAAAAGCAAAGTAAATGGATGATAGCCATAGACATAAAAAGAGAAATATTGAATCTCCAAGAAGAAAAATATTATTTGATATACTTACCACATAGGTAAATACAAGGTCTTTCTGAACATTACCCCAGTAATGCAATAAGTAATACCAGGAATAAACAAATATGGTTATATACAACTAAAACTTCTGTACAACAAAAAATGTAGATGAAAAACTGAAGACACAATCTATAGAATGGGAAAAAAAAACTGCCAGGTACTCCTTAGATAGAGAATTAATATCCAGAATACATACTGAACTAAAAAAAAAAAGATTTACAGACTAAAAGATGCAAGCAAAATATGGGTGGTTAACAAGAAACAGACAAGAATAAAGCCACTGTAGAAATCAGTATGGAAATTCTTATCAAATTAAACTAGAAATTCTATTCCACAGTTACTGCCCTTGTAGGTCTCTTTCTGTAAGAGTTAGGCACCACATTATGGCAACGCATGCACAGTTACATTTGTGGCAGCACCATTCGTAATAACAAAATAATGGAAGTAACCTATAAATCCAGCAACAGATGAATGGCTACAGAAAAGGTGGCATCTATACACAGTGGAGCACTACTTTCATAACTGAAGTCATCGCTAGCAAAATGAATGAACTATGATACCATGTTAAGGTAAAAACAGACATAAAGCTTAAATAACATATAATTTCTATTTTGTGAGAAATCTAAAATATACACAAATCATATAATAAGATAAATCAATAGAAAACATGAAAACAGATGTATTCAAAAGGTAATTCATCCAAAAAAAGGAGTGAAGTGAGTGACAGGAAATAAAATACAAAATAATCAAGGTATAGTATGTACATGTACCAAATCTCCATGATAAATGTAGTCATTATGTGCTATAAACACTTACTTACAAATAATAAAATAAAATGAAACAATAGACCCTTCTCACAAACAAAAGTACAAACGGGCAATAAGTACATGAAAAGATGTTTGACATCTTTGGGCAATAGAGAAATGTAAATCAGAGTAACACTGTGATTTCATTTTACCCCAGGAAAGGTATCTTGAAGTATTGAAAACAGATAAACTAAAATAAGCAAATAAACAAAAATGTGCCTTGGTTGTAGGGATAAATTCTTTTTCACTGCTGATAGGAAAGTGTAATAATATAACTACTATGAAAACCTATACAGAGAACCACAAAAAAATCAAAAATAGAAATTCAATTTGATCTAGATATAAGTCAATATATAGGGATGTATGCCATGTTTAAAGCAGCCCAACTCATGGTGACTATATTGTCGATATGGACTCTGTGCCCATCAACACAGGAAATAATAAAGAAAATGTGGAATATGTGAATGATATAGTACCACCCAGCCATAAAGAAGGATGGAAAATGGATGGATCTTGAGACTATAAGGCTAAAGAATCCAAGTGTGATGGCACATACCTGCAATTCCAGTACTCTGAAGGCAGAGGGAAGAGGATTGTGGTGAGTTTGAGGCCAAACTGGACTACATAGAGAGGACATGTCTCAAAACAAAAAAGAAAAATCTAATAAAATAAATCTAACAAAAAATAAATACCAAACAGCTTCTTATATAAGAGAAATCCAAAATAAAAATAATTTAATGAGCAAAAAAAAAAAAGAGAGATGTAGAAATCAGGGACATATACTTTCTGATGATGAAAGGGATATATGGGAAAGAGGTAGAAAGAAGGGTAGGAAAGAAATGAAAGTAAAAGTGGTTGAGATAGACAATACTTCTGGCCCAATATGAATGGAAGTATTATGCATTATAAAGATACACAAGCAATAAAAACTTTTCTTTTGGAGTTAAAAGTGAAAAATACCAAAATGACTTGTTTCACAGAAACAAATCATTTCAGGAATACCAGTGACAAAATTATGTAAAACATATACTGAGATTGCAGGAAAATAATATTTAACAAGAACATGATCAGAGAATTTTTTTCTAAAGTGTCTCACCATAGATTAGAGTAGAATGGAAATTTCTCAGGTCAATCAGAGAATCAAAGAGCTTTTCCAAATGGCAGAAAAACACATGTCAAGGTAGAAAAAAGAAAACCTCTATAACATATTTAGAATACTATAAATAGTTTAATCTGGTGAGAAAAGGCAAAATATAAAAGTTGTCAATAGTCCTTTCCAATAATAGTTAAAGAACTGAACCACTGAGGCTTTACATGGAAATAACTAATAATGCTTTTGCATATATCATATGAAAACAAAATATGTTTTATGTAGGTATTTGATAAGAATAAGAACCAGGATTGAAGAGGGACTACACAGTCACCCAGCGGACATCACTTACAATAATGCTTCAACAACTAGATGGTTCTGATGGATGGAAGAAACGTGTGGAAACAAACGTGAAAAGACTTTAAAAGAGTGGATAGACTGAAATGTAAATCACTTGATTTAAAAACTAATCGTAAAATATTAGCAGTACAACAATGGTTACGTTATTATGTATAAATCACTGTAAGAATGGCTTTGGAAATGTTACCAATGATGTGTGCTACACCAAGAACATTTCACGAAAGATAAGATCAGTGAAAGCTGAAAGACCTTTTATGAGTTTGATAGAGTGGACAAATGAGGTCGAGGGACATTTTTCATATCAAAGAACTATCATTTCCTAGGCTCTACACAGCTACAATTTACTACTCAGTACCTACAGATCCAAGGCCTTTTCATGAGGGGATGCAGAATTAATTATAAATTAATTGTAAGTTAGATGAAAATAGCATAAAGTTATACAGACATTTAATTAGCTTGTTTATTTATAAAATACCTATTGACCAACTGTTCCCTCTGTCTTGGAAAATAAATTCTAATGCAGGAAACAAGGACAGAATTAAAAACTGAAACTTCAGATAATAAAACTATGATCAGGGAAACAATTAGAAAGAGGAACGCGAGGAGGTGATGCCTCGTGCATTTGTGCACCGATGGAGTTCGATGGCTCAGAGGATAAAGTATGATCTGGCAGCTTCATTTGAAGGATAAATGGAAGCAGAGGGCTTGTGACTTTGGCACTGAGAGGCATTTTGGCGATACCGTGAGTTTCTGCATAAAGAAACTCCTTTCTCTCTGGAGACACTTGTGATATCAATGCAGACATCAGAGATGGAATTCCCAGCAGGAGCCCCAGAGCTCTCTGCTTGTGTCTCTGATCTGCTACCCACACAGTAATGAGGGTCTGTGAAGAGGAAAGTCATTACTTTATTCTACAAAGAATAAAGAGCTATGAATTTATCAATATGTCTTCCTGGTTCTGCTTGGACGTGTCTTTCACAGTTATTTCATGGGAAGTTCATGACAAATCCAAATCTACAAATCCAGAGAATTAATATTTGGATATAGTAGAGACTTGATGGAGTTCAGGAGTCTGCATTATTAGCAATTTTCAAATAATTATTTTGCTCTCAAAATTCTATAAAATACAATTTCATAAATTTCGGTGGAGTTGTTCCCATCACCAAAACAATACACTGAAGTGAAGCGTTGTGCATGGCATGTGCCAGTAGGACAGATACCAGAGAGAAATTTCAGTATCTGACTCATGGAAACTGAACTTAGCTGCTAGGTGTGACACAATACCTGGAAATCGTGCCAAAAGACTGTCAATATTTCACAGAACTCATGGAAGAAGTTCTCGTCAAATATTTCCCGTGTCATAATCTTATCCTTACTTTAACTCGCTGGAAGCTACCCTAAGGGTCATGGCTATTTGAAAATCATAAGTTTTGGATCAGCCAGACTGCATTAGAGAAGATCAACTTGATTAGTTTAATTTAGGTTTAGAAAATTTTCTACTTAGAGTGCTATAAAAATGATCAGGAAAGATAGTCTTGCTTAGTTTTAAATTTCTGTGCTTAAAAAATGAAAAATTAGGACCAAAAGCTAAATATCAATAAATTAATTGATGGGCAAGATTAATTTAGATTTTATGGCCTTTCACATACTTTATTTAACTAAATGCATTTGTATTTATGTTGTAAAGCAAAATGATCTTTCTGAAATAACACCTATTATAAGAGTACAGAGTCTAGCCATATTCTTGGGTCCTAACATGAGTAAGCTACATCTATAAAATATGTACAGTTTACATACAAAGTATTACTTCTACCTTGCAGTGAGATACTTATTAGTATCTTTATTCTTCTTAGGTAAAATAAACTGCAATTTTTATTTTTAGTAATTATATAACTAAAAAGTCATATGTGTCATACAACATCAATTTATCATGAATATAAAAGCAGTCCACTTCCACAACAATTTCTATATAAGTAAGATTTTTTTGTCTTTATTTTATTTCAAAATTGTTTTCTGCAGGTGTACATGGAGTTGTTGCATCTCAGAGAATTTTACTGTTTTGAAATCTTTGTTTTTTTTTTTTTTTTAACCTAGTTAATCCCAGAAAGCTCACTAATTTTATACCTTCTTTGACTTTCTATTTGGAAAAATGATGGAATCATTCATAATAAGCTAGGTTCATTAGAGTAATAAGCTAAGAATGAGTTGCTATAACTAAGAGGCTACAGTATTTGCACTTTGATATTAGTAGTACAGTGCACACAAACACTGACAATGAAAGTCAATATATGTCAGTATTTTTAAATTAATTTTATTTATAATTCTTCTTTGCTTGCCACTGAGTTTTCTAAAGTAGATTTACTAAGCCAATGTATTTATAGACAAAGGGATTTTGCTTTAAAAATAAAATTTGAGACAAAAAATAATTTTCTATACTCTTCTAATAAATCAGTACTTACATGTTTCTACTGACTTGAAACAACAAAGTTTTAGATGAACTGGCTTATGAACTGGTTGACTTTAGCTGACATTGCATAAAAAATTAATACAATATTCAAAAGGTTAAAGAAAAAAGGACAAAAATGAGAATATTATTATATATATAAACACAGACCATAAATCATGAGCCTTTTTTATGAGTGTCCTGAATTTTGACATTAATCACTAAATGTGAGAATCTGAGAAGACAAACCTATTTATCTATAAAATTAGAAAAAATCCTTTAGATTAAAAAGAGGAGAGTTATTTAAGGGAAAATGTAATTGTGATCAAAAGAACGTGACACATTAAATTTAATGTTCTTGTCTGTAAGAATGTTTATGCAAATGAAATTCAGAAATGTAATAGTAAAGTCTAAATAGCAGTTCAGTACTAAAAAAAAATGTTCCTGTAAAATAATTAATAATATGCTAAGGCCAAGTACATATTTGGTATGTATCAGGTTGTCAATTTAATGACACCATTTTTCATACAAATTTTGAATACTTATGAGGTGGATGGACTGCATTCACAATATATTATCTTCTAAAAATGCAGTCAATTATATTGTTTAAAAATATTTGTCAGTATCTTGTAAATCTCTATAACAATACTTTTATTATTTGGTTTGATAATGACATGGAAATAAATTATACCTGAATTCCATGATAATGTGAAAAATTTGTATATTCTTTAGGTTTCTATCACATAAGGAGCTCTCCATTCCAGGGAGACAAGACCAGGCCTTACCTATGTTTTCTTGGGATTACGTTGGAACCTAGACACTCTGTTCTAAGAATAGCTTCAAATCACAGTGGAAGCTCATTTTAAAATGAGGAAATATCGGTAAATTTTTTTAAAGACTTTTTCATAAGTAAGTCTCTAGGATATTGTGATTATAATATATTTTTATAAGCTCTTTCTGAAAACAAAAATGTGAGATGAAATATGAAGAATGAGATTAGCTCTTGAGCTTTCAAGATGGCATGATAATGTATTTCAAACAGACCTCAGTCTCCTATTTTATTCCTCAAAGTTTACACATGACTCTATTGAACACGCACAAGTAATGCTCAGAAAACACCATTCAACAATTTTCTCTCAATCTCACAGACTAAGTAGTATAATGAGTTATATCTTTTAATCTTATAATACTTTTTCATTCTATTTGTAAAATACAATATGATATATATGGTTTAATAATTTCTGTTTACTGCTGCTATAGAATTCATAATAAATGAAACATTTATCATTGTAAATTCTATGAGAAAATAATTCTCTAATAATTTTAACATTAGAAAGAAGAAACAAAAGTAATGCATTATTTTATTACATATTATTATTTTTCCCATCTGCCCTGTTTTGTGGAAGATTTTCACATGCACAAACACACTCACACACCCTTCTTAGCAGATGGATGTCTAGTCCAGAATTGAGTATGTCATTGATTATTCATGAAGTTTTACATCTTTTTACAGGATCAAAAAAGTCATTAATCATTAATACTACTTGCTTAAATGCATTAGAATAAGCATTTACTTCTCAGAGTAGAACCAAAATGTACTGATTAGCCCTGTTTAAAAAGCAATTTCTTATTTCATTCACTTAAAAGTGAGTTCATGTTTAATATTCAAAGCTGTGTTTTGTCAGGAGAAGAGTGTCTTCATTTTATTCTTTAAGGGATTAAATTTAAATGAATATTTACATTATTTTGAAACTAACTATATATAGAATTAGAAGTTTTGTCCAATTATAATATATTCAAAATATACTTCTAAAATTAGATTTAGTAAAACTACTTGCATCTTGTCAATATCTGAACAATTTTAAATATAATTTTAAAAGTCATACACTAGGAAAACATGATATAGAAGATAAAATTGAGTGTAAGTTGAAGTAAATATAAAATAGTAGAGGAAAGAAACATTGACAGAATTTATCCCAAGTGCCTCAATTTTATAGACAAGGAAAATGAGACCAAATTGTTATGTGACTATTTCAGTTTTTACATGAAATGCAATAAGTAATGCTAGAAATTAAAACTAGCTTTCACAGATGTGCACTGATAAAGTTTTATGCTGTTATTCAAGATGTGTAAGGTAACTTTAAATTCACTCTTCTTGAATTTTGTAATTTTCAAAAATTATTTGTTTATTAAGATATGACCTCAAGGTAAATCATTTTGTTGTTTCTTTGAAGTACATTTTTTCTTGTTTTTGATTATTGATTTGTTTATTCAAGACAGACACAGTTAAAATACAACACTCCTATCATGACCAAAACAACGTTTTGAGAATTCACAAAACTTCAGTTCAGTTATTTTTATTTGCATGAAAATAGAAAAATACAACAAATAAAAATTGAGTATGTGTATTAATATATATTTGTTGATTTATTTTCTCAATAGTCCAATAATAGCTGTGATAAGTTCTTTGTAGTTCACAAATTTCAGCACCCTAGCAATCATGTGACTATAATTCTTACCAAAAGTAATTAATAAAAATGACTTCTTTCTGAAGTCTCTTTATCTATTCTGAATTATTAATACTGTCAGTGAATTGTTCAAAGATATTTTTGTTACTACTTAAGATTCTAAAATATATTCCTAAGTGACTACTCATGTGTCAAAAACAGGCCAATATAGAAAGTTAAGAAATGAAGCCAGATAGATTACTGATATTGTCACATAAATACATTAAAACAAAAATTTTTTTTTTTTTTTTTGAGACAAGGTCTTGCTTTGTAGTTCAGGCTGACCCTGAGCTCAGCCTCAAACTCACAGCAATCCTTGTTCCTCTGCCTTCCACGTTCTGGGATTACAGGCGTTTGACACCACGCTGAGCACTGTGGTATGTGGTAGGGATTGCTGGTGGGCGTGAGTCTCCACACCCAGTACTGTAGTCTATGGTTACTGGGGACTGCACCTGCAGCCCTCATGCTTGGAAGACAGGCCCAGGAACCATGGAGCTAAATATCCAGCCCTAAAACAAAACAATTTGAAATAGATAAATCCTACACAGATAGAGATAGATTCAGACAGGTTTTAAAATCATGCTACTCAAAAACTTTATGAAGAAAGAAAAAAATTATTAAGCAAAAAATTTAATAACATAGACTTTAAAAAGATTTTATTGAGATACCTTTCTAAAGAGAAATCTAATTTATAGAGAAAGTTTTGAAAAAACTCAGAAATTCTATGTTATTACACAATATCTTTGTCTCAACATCTAGAGCACATATGGGTTATCTCAAGATCTGTTTTAAATTGTTATTTATACTTGTTCGATGTGTCATTTGTTTTTATCCTTGTAATTACTTAAAGAGAAATCATTGAAAGAAGGTAAGGAAAATACTTGTTTCCCATCTGATGTTTTTATCACAGACTAGCAAAGACAATGAAACTAATTATTTAATTATAAATTACCTGGTTCTCTCTTGTGAGCTTTCTACCACCTTCATAAACCTTGTAAATATTTTGTAGTAAGTAGCATGAACTCGTTAGTGATTTTTTTTTACTGGAAATCTCTCTGCTGTTAGTTGTTCCTCATTTTATTTATGATTAAATCCTAATATAGTCTCTGTAAAATGTAAAGTCTGAGGTAATGAGTTTTTTTTTTTGTTTGTTTGTTTTTTTTTTTTGTTTTTTTTT
>PVIR01045710.1:0-10590 GCA_004026965.1 Petromus typicus
CAGCAGGAACGTATTCTTTCTAGTCTCTTGTCTGATGGGTGAGAGAGAGACTCTCATAACTCCCTGCCCAGAGATCAGCAGTCGTCAGCATCGCTTTTCCTTTTCTGCCTGGTGGCCCTAAGCCTGCCTGCCTGCCTGCTCCAAGGCCATGGAGCCAGCCCTCCGGTAGGCAGAAGACTCGGGCTGCACAGTGACTTCAGTCCGTGTGAGCCCCTTGTCCGGTGAGATGTGCTATAACAGCCAGCTCAGGCTCCCCATTAACCCCCCAGGATGTCTGTGGGAGCTGGGCCACCCCTTCCCACCCCCACTTTCCACACTTGACCCCTTCTGTGTGCAGCAGACTCCTCAAGTATGTGGCCTTCCTGAAATTTCTGTTTGCCTTTCCCAGATCATTGGGGAAGATCAGCCTGTTGGAGTTAATAAAGCAAGTTTTCTTCTTTTCTCTCCTCCTCCCTAAACTCCCCACCTCTCCTCCCTCAGACTAAGCTGTACTATTTCCTTTGTAGTTGGTTCAGAGGCTGAAATGGGGCTGGGAATGGTAGTGAACTATTTTTACTAGTTTTTTTTTAAAATGTTTTTCTATCCCATTTCTTATGCTTATTGTTATTGTTGTTACTGTTGATATTAGAAAATAGAAACGAACTATCAGTTTTCATTTGGGAAGCAAGAAGTAGATAAAAGTGTGCATGCAGATGAACGACTTAGCTACCTGTTTTTCACCATTTGCTGATAACACAAATAGAGATCTTTAAGCATTACTGTTTTGAAATCAACAGACCAACTGGAATGCCTCTCATGAGGGGCGCCTGTTTGTATGTGCTTGAGGCTTTTCCATGAAGTCAGCCACTGAGGCCACATAATCCCACAGTACAGAGGACACCTTGAATTTTCAGATTCTAACAGCTCATCTTAATGTTCTGGCCCTCAAAAGTGTTACTAATTCTACCTCTGCAATTGCTGTAGTCTTCAGTTCTCTACCAGATCCACAACCATATTACTCCTTGCAGTTGCAGCCAAAAAGCTCCTGCTCCTCATCACCTCAGGGACAGTTCCGGATTGAAGGCTCTAAGCTCTATAATTTGAGGGATTTTTTTAAAGAAAAACTATATTAAAAAGATCTTGGCAATGCAGGCAGCTGTGTATAAGGGAATTTTTATTTATAATAAGAAATCACACATTACAGATTTGGAATAGCTGCCACATTTAAAAGATAGCAATTCCCAGAAGAAATGGAATTTCTTTAATTAACTGCCAGCCACATCTCTGTCATTGTTTTGTGCTACAGTTTTTGGCTACAAATGCTTTGAGCTTCTCTTCATAACACATTTTTGTAGTATGTTCCCTGGAAGAGATTTAAAAACAGTTGAATCTTTTCTTTGGCATCAAATTTTTTATTGTTGATTTTTTTTAAAGTATCACCTTTATAAGTCATTTTTAATGATGTGTAAACTTTTAGTATTGTCAGATTTAAGGAAACTACTATTATCAATCTCTTGTCAAGTTTCTTATATGAGTTGAAGATTTCAAAGGATTTTAAGTTTTCTTGTGTAGATAAATACTAGATATTCCTTTTTTAATGCAGTACTGGGAATTGAACCCAGACCTTTCTCAGATTCTCACCAAGTCACTATATTGCTCACACTGAGCTTAAACTTGTGACTTTCATGCCTTAACCTCCCAAGAGTGCTGGAATTACAGACATGTTCCCAGCATAAATATTCTTAATATTCTCTTGTTTTCCTTTTTATTTTCTTATTTAATTCAGTATTATTGAAGATGGAACCTAGGACCTTATGTATGGTAGAAAAGCACCGTGCCCACATCCATGTCACAGCAGGGCAAGTCATAGTGAAAGGAGCCAGTAGCCATAAATTGTGGTCAATTTTAAAGTAACACTCACTTATCTGGCTCACAGTTGGGCAAATCATGGTGTGACTGAATTCTTTGCTTTGGGTCTTATAAACTAAAATCAATGAATCAGGCAGCATTCATATCTGGAAGCTGGGGCCCTTTTCAAACCTTTCATGATTGTGGAGGACTTCAGCTGCTTGTGAAAGGAACTCAGGTCCAATTTTTCCTCCTTGCTGTCAACCAGGGGTCATTCTCAGCTGATAGCCATCATTCTTAATTCCTTCCCGCATGGTCCCATACATCTTCAAAGCCAGCTATCTAAGGGAAAATCTCTTGCTCAGTGATTATTGAATTCCTTCCGTGCTTCAAATCTCTCTAAGTTAAGGAAGTGCAGTCCCCTGAAGCACTAACCTTATTAAGTTAGGCCTACTTAGTAGTAATACTTTAGATTTGGCAACTGGATTATATCTGAAAAATCTCTCATGCTGAATAAACATTATCAGGGGAGTTTATCATATTTGAAGTTTCCTTTATAATTAAGGGGTTACATAAAGAAGACCATTTGAGAAGACCATTTGAGATCATCTTAGAATTTGCCTTCCATAACTTGTCACAGAGGCTTTCAGTGGTACCTGTAAACAGTAAGGAGCCCCGAAGCTGAAAGTTCATTAGCTTCAAGGTAAATTTACCTCCCCATCACCTTTGACCATTCTGTTTTTTCATCTCTCATAGCCAGGTTATGTTGATGAGCCTGAAACTTCGCCCACAGTCATGGATTAGTTACTTCTTACACTTCTAACAGAAGTTACATGATAAATTGACCAATACTGTTTTTGTTTTGTATAGTGGCCTTGGGCACCAAACTCAGGGCATTGTGCTCACTTTGGCAGCACATATACTAAAATTGGAACAAACTCAGGGCATTGCACACGCTGGGCAAGTACTCCACCACTGAGCTGTGTCACAGCCCTGACCAATACCTGTTTTTCTGTAGAGATCTTTAGAATTTACTGATAACTGAGATGATAGACCTTCTTATCCTGGGCTTTCAATAAAAGCCACCTTTAATGATTTCCTGTACATCCACTGGAGTGTGTCGGATTTGGAGAGACACAAAGGTCAACCACAAGTAAACAGTATTTGTCCGCTAAAGATCTCTGGGATCCTCAGTATTCCTGAGTGCCTGCCACATGCCCCACGTAGGATAGCTGTTTTGTGTAGGCCAGCAGGCAATCCCATGTCATCTCTCACAATTCTGTGAAGTAGTGATTATGACCAGATCAGTAGGAATTTAAAGAAGATACCCTCCGATATGGACTGTAGTTGTCAGGAAGAAATTCAGACAATAAGTAAATAACTAAATTAGTCAACTTTATTTGCTGATTTCATCTTGCTATTCTGCTTTCAGGCTCTGATATTTAGGATTCTTTACAATCTAGCCTGTGTCACAAATTCTAAGCTTTATCATTCATTTTTTCCTATGTTCTACTCCAAAGAGACCACCTCATGAGTGTGACCGAAGCATCTTCCATATACCTTCTCTTAGAATGAGTAATTCTCTCAGACTGGGAACAATAAAAGTCTACATCATGTTCCTTGGGAGGTGTCAGAAGCATTAAAATCAACCAGATGTCTTGACAGCAAGTAATAGCTAGCTCTGAGATAGCACAGGATTTATGCCACCATATTTCTGTAGAGAATCAGATAGGTTAGCTCAGGGGAGAGGAGGAGAGCTTCTTGCAGAGCACTGTGCACCCACTGTGTGGTTTCTGTGTTTGGTTTCATCTTGGCTGAAGTACATGCAGAGCTCCTTGACTCAGAACACCTTTACCCTCTTCTTTCCTCCCTCAGGCCTCCACTTGGTTATAACTTTTTCAATTTCTTTACATTCATGCTTTGAATACATGCCCTAGTGTATTTCTCCTGCCAAACTGAGCATACGTGGAAAGACTACCTTCTTACTGAAGTAAATCATGGCCAACCTTGTCACAAACAAAACTCCTAAATCAGCACTCATTAAAAGTGTCTTCCTTGTAGAACAAACACACAAAAGGAAAGATACTCCAAATCCTGTCTTAAAAAAGATCAAGGCCAAGAGCTTAGACATTAGGCAGTGATAAAGTAGATTCCTGAGTAGCAGATAGTGGGGCAGACCAAAGTTCATTAGCAGACCTGACAGAACTGGGAGTTTAAAAAGCAGTGAATCCAGAGCTTAGAGTGTAGCTCAGTATGCAAAAGTCCTGGATTCAGTCTTCAGCACCAGGCAAAAAAATCAAATAAAAAAGGCAGCAGAGCCACAGTTCTCATTCCTCTGGCCTGGTACACATCTCATGGCACAGGGGCTGCTGAGCTTGCTGGGCTTTGGTCATACCATCATGATGCACATGACATGTAATGGGTTGGTATATTCAGACAATTGCATTGGGATCTCCTTTTATATCTCTTGCATTGTATATTTGCTACTTCATTATTAGTCAACCAACCACTACACTGAAGTAAGTCCAAATTGTCATTCCTGCATATTCCCTAATTCAGACTAGACTGAAAATTTACAGGTATATATTGGTAAGAGCTATAAGGACACAGTTCTCTGCCACCCCCTGGTTCTAAGCATGTAGTCCACTAAAGACACAATTGTTTCAATATGTTTTTGATTTAATTTATAGATGAGAATATAGAAATAAATCAAATTAAATAAACTGCTAAGTTCATCTAGCAACCCAGAAGAGAGGTTCGCACTGGAACATGTCTGACTCCCAGCTATTCCTTTAGACTATATGACTATCCTTTATAACTCAAAAGCTCTTATTCCTCACATTCACCTTCTAAAATATTTCAAAATATGGTGCATAGATGTTCTCCTGCTGAAAGTTTATCATGGGGAGCGGGTTCCAATCACATTTTCACACATCAAGATAGGTCATAGAAACCTTTTTAGGAAGCAGAAACTGACGGTATCAGAAGGCAGGGAGAGCAGCCCTGCATAGATGGGAAGGCAGTTGGCCCAGGACAGCTGCCTCCATGGCAACACTCTGTAGGACCGTGAACTTCTCTGGGACATCTGAGGAAGCCCTGAGTGGGTTTCCGGTGAGAAGACTCCTAGGCCTGGAGGGGCTGCCCTTCTGTGGCAGGACAGAGCCTTCCCTCCCTGAGTCCCCTGAGCTTTCCCTTAGCAAAGCTGGTCTGCTAGAGTCAAGGTACTATGCCTCCCCTGCCCAGCCTGCCCCCTGCTGCTACCCTTCTGCATTCTTTCCTAATGGCACTAATGGTAGAACTTGCTGTCAGACTGTTGATGGTACCAGGTCCTGTCCAGCCTGTGAGGACAGCCTGTGTCTCCTGCCCCAGTGTGAATCTCCAAGTGAAGAAAGCAATGACAGATGCCTTCTATTCTCTGTTTATGGCCTTATCCTAGACAAACAGACAGACAGAACCTTCCCACACCCCTCTTGTGGGTACCCAGAGAAACAAGGAAGAGACTCGGAGGAAAATTGGGTTAGCAACTGAGACTGCTGGAAAATCAAGGAGAAGGAGGGCAAGCCCAGGCCTGGGCTGAAGAAAGAAGCCTGTAGTAGTGGGGCTGAGGCAAAATTCATGGTGTCACTCATTCAGTGGGGCTGTAGAGACCGGGGAGCCTCCTAAATCGTGTGTGTGTGTGTGTCTGTCTGTCTGTCTGTCTGTCTGCCTGTCTTTTTCTGTCTCTCTCCCCTCCCCCTAAACATAGGTGGGGCTATAGTAAAGCCATAAATGAGGTCCTGTCTAGTTTTAGGATGCTGTGATTCCTAAAGGATGGGCTTCTCACGAATAAAGCTTCCTGATATCTTGGCCTGTCCTTCACAAACTTGTTCTTTTAGAAATCTTCTTCAGTTGTAGAGGAAAAGTATTTCCAGGTGTGGTGATCCCAGCACATTACTGGCAGGCTGAGGTAGGAGGATCACAAGTTTGAATCTAGCCTGGGCAACTTAGTATTGAGTGAAACTTTTTCTCAAAATAAAATATGTACACAGAAAATGGCTGGGAATGTAGGTCAATCCCAAGGCCCTCGGTTAGTCACCAGCACCTAAGTAAATAAATAGATGTCACATCTAAATCATTAAGGTATGAAATGTTTGGTTAGCTTTTCCAGTGAAGGGAAAGAAGAGAAACATCAGTGGTGAGGCCTTCTGGTCAGCATCTTTAGCTTTATCGAACCCCGAACCATCACATCAGAATGTGTGCCAAGAAAATGGACCATGGTAGGGATGCCCACCTATCTATGGCAAAAAATATCCCTTAAATTTACTTTATATGTTCTTCATGTGTGCTTGTTAACTGAGTGTCCCTTGGGTAACAGTCTGGCCATGTGCAGCAAGCTCAGCACAGTAATATTCTTTGCTACTGCCTTTTCTTCTGGCTTCTGTCATACGAGGTGTAGACCAAACCTTCTGTGTGGTAATAGGAACGCCATATGTTCTACCTGGGGGTGTAAGAGCTCCTCTGAACTATGGCTGCTGCCACTTTTTCCTGAAATCCAGACAAGCCCAGAGACAGGATATACCCTGTGCTGGCTTTTTCTGCTAGGCTTCAACATATTTGTAGCTACTGTTCAGCTTGGGAACTCTGTAAGGGGCCAAGAACAACCCCAATCTAAGGTGTGGGTAATAGACACTGGCATAGAGGACATAGAATCTTGGATATTTAGTTTAATAAGCTTATATTTACTGAGTGCTTGTTTTTGCCCTCTTTCCCGTAAATACTGATAAAAAAGATCCAAGTGTCCTTGAAGAGTTCATTGGCTTATTTAGAGAGAAGACAGATGCCTAAAATAATTCTACACATAATAAAGTCTAAGTCATCTGGTACCTTAACAGCACCCTGGAGGGAGACCTGACTCAGGTCAGGTCACTCTCAGAAACATCCTCTGGGAGTGAATGATGCTTCACTTCACTGATTAGTTTGTTTTATGTTTTTTGTTTACTACTGCCGTTGGAAACTAGGAGTGCTCTTCCAGTGAGTTGTATCTCTAGCCCTTTGTTTTTTATGGTTGTTGCTATTTTGATACACAGTCTCACAGGGTTGCCCAAGCTGGCTTTGAATTTGTGATACTCCTGCCTCAGCCTCCCAAGTCACAGAGATTACAACTTTTCACCACTGGGTCCAGCTTCAGGTGAATTTTAACAATTGAATAGATTTTGCTGACAAGAAAAAGGAAGGGCAGCCTAAACAGAAGCAACAGCATGGACAAACACTGAGCATTGGTCTTACAGGCCTCACTGGACCAGACTAGCCGAAGTCTAGCAAGAATTGGAATGCAAACATCTGTTACAGAGTCCAGTTTAGCAGTGAACCCTAAATGTACCTTGTAACTCAGCGATTCTCCTTCTGGTCACTTGACCTAGAGAAATTCACACATGTACAATGTTGCATGCACAAAAAAGACCATGGTGGCATGTTTGTAGCAGTGCACTAGAATCCACATAAATCTCTATTTTAAGGCAATAAACTGCAGTATGCCTAGAGTATTAAATATATGCATCCATTATATATAAATTAGATTTATAAGTAACAACATGAATGAATTTCCAGGACATATTGTTGAGTAAAAAAATATTTTGTTGAGTGAAATGTAGGGTATGCCATTTATATAATGTCATTTAGATCCTATATTTATATGTATGTATGTTGTATGTGTATATAATTCCTTCTATGAATGTTATATATAATAATAGTATATGTATGTACATATATATCTATATACACAAAAAAATTTGTATTACCTCTCATGTGAAGTAACTTCTCCAAATACTTTGTTCTTTTTTTTTTTTAGTTTTTGGTTTTTGGTTTTTTCAAACAGGATCTTGCTATATAGTTTAGGCTACCATTGAACTCACTGTGTACACCAGGCTGACCTCAAATTGGTGGTGATCCTTCTGCCTCAGCTTCTCCAGTGCTGGGATTATATGCACATGCCATCCAGTAAGCTTTTCATTTTTAAAAGATGATATCTTGCCGAGTGTGGTGGCTCACACCAGTAATCCCAGCACTTGGGAGGCAGAGTCAGGAGGATTGCTGTGAGTTCAAGGCTGAGCTCAGGGCCAGCCTGAACTACAGAAGCAAGACTCTGTCTCAAAAAAAACAAAACAAAACAAAACAAAAAGATGCTATCTTGGAGCCTGGGTTTTAGCTCAGTGGTTTTTGCACCTGTCTTGCAAGTTTAAGGTCCTGAGTTCCATCGCTGGTATCAAAAAAGAAACCAAAAAGATGATATTTATATCTGTAATATGTTTTCAAATATTACATTCTAGTTTTTCATATATTATTTGTTGTCTTTTTACTTGAAAGGTTTTTAAAGAGACGAGGAAAGGTTGATAAAGGAAATGATCAGCTGATACTGTTATAGTTAGGAGAAATGAATTCTGGTGTTCTATCACATAGTAGGGTAACTATGGATAATGATAATGCATTGTATATATGAAAAAAAGGTAGAAGAAAGTAGTTTGATGTTTCACAACAAATAAATGATAATTATTTGGAGAGAGATATATTCATCCTGATTTGAATATTGCTTCTCCATTAATACATACAGTTCTTTTTGCTGTGCTAGGAATTGAACCCAGGGCCCTAACCTCTGTACAATTTTTATGTGTCAAGTAAAAATGCAAATCAAAATGAATACAAGTTTTGAATGAGATAATCCTTTATTAATTTATTAATGGGCAAACATATTTCTAGAGAAATAAACTGAAATTTTACGAGAGTGGGGCATGAGAAAAGGGAATATCTACAACTTTTCTCACATCTAAAAGATGAATGGAATTAGATGTGGTAATACAAAGTGAAATTTTAGGAGGAAACAAGGCCTTATGGGTAACAAGTCTGACTTCTGAATCGAATGTGAATTCAAATCCAGATTCCTTCACTTGTTGACTGTGTGGCCCAGAGTAAGTCACCTAAACTTTCTGGACTTCAGTTTTCTCATCTATAATAAATAATACTTCTCTCTCAGATAGTTGTGAAGAATAGAAGAGATTTCATTTACAAAGTGCTGGCCCAAAGTGGGTGCTTGATCACTTTGAATTTCTTTGCTCAATTCCAAACAAAGTCAATACACTTTCCTCTACTTTATGCTTTTGAGAGACTTTTCCATTTCATGGCCTTCAAATATAGATCTCTGAAATTTAAAAAAAAGACTTTTATTTTCAACATGACATCATCATCAAGGTGTGGGTCGTGGAGCATCCATACAGATGTCTGTCATGGCACATATGTAAACAAAAGTAAATTATCACACCTTCAAGAAATAATTGCAAGTGTACAAATGGATACATAAAAGCATTTCAATATGACACAGAAAGTAATATGCATATATGTATACTATTTAACAGAGTTGATAGAGTACATAAAAGGAGATTTATATGCACAGTATATGTAGAGGCACCTCAATATCAACAGTGATTTTCAATAGGTAGAGAAAGTATAGGTGATTGATATCTTTTGATACTTCTCTATACTTCTCAGTAGAAACATACCTTTTTCGTTAGGAGAAAAATTAAGAACAGCATACATCCATTCCATGCTAAACACACTTATTTGCACATACATGCATGCACACATTTATTTTGGCTTGAGATAAGGCAAAAAAATACCTAACCCTATATTGCTTTTTTGTGCGACCTCAGTCAACCTGTAGGAAGAGCATGTTGGTCTGGCATGAGGGTGGAAACACCGTCTTCTGAATATCAGATCTCCCACCCCCCTCTTAGTTTCTTTCCTATCTCTTCCTTGTTAGCTATGTTCAACTGGCAGTTCCCACTCAGATAACCAGATGGCTGGCTTGCTCCTTTCCTTTCTTCTTTGTTTTTTTTTTTCTCTTTCTTCCTTCCTTCCTTCCTTCCTTCCTTCCGCCTTCCTTCCTTCCTTCCTTCCTTCCTTCCTTCCTCGCTTTCTCTTTTTTTCTTATTTTATACAGAGATTGAACCCAGGACCTAACACTTGCTAGGCATGTGCTCTACTGAGCTATATCTCCACATTTTTTTAAAAAAATATGGTGGCAGGGTCTTGCTAAGTTGTCCTGGTTGGCCTGAAACATGCAATTCTCCTGCTTAGTTTATCAAATAGCTGGGATTACCAGTGTGCACCACCATTTCTGCTACCATTCTCTCTCTGTGTGTGTACTTCCCCCAAAATGTATTGACTTGGGAAAAGACAGAGTTTTAAAATTTTTCAACTTTAGTGCACAAATTGCAAAACAGTGCACTCAGTAGATCCCACTTCTGCTTGAAAATGTAGTCGTAGAATAGTATTGAAGTATAAAAAATTGGATTCTGCACCCATCCATTACAAATATCCATAGAGTGTTTGCTATGTGCCAGGTATGACCAGTTAAGATCTATATTTCCATTTCAATCTCTTTCTAAAGCTCCAGATACATTATCTTTCTATGACATTACTGGACATTACTTAGAGCAAAATAAGAATGTGAAAATTCACTGACATCCATGAAACAAGGAGAAGCAAATCTAGATAAGTTCTTCTCTGAGCCCTGAAAAATGATCATCTCCAGGGGCAATGTTGTAAAGTCTGGAAGACATAGACTTTCATGCAAACAGCTCTGAGTTAGAACACAAGTTCTATCTCTTTAATTATCTGTATTATCTTATTCCTCATTTGTGAGAATAATTGAGTTTGTTTAGGTTCATGGTTCTCTCTCTCTCTCTCTCTCTCTCTCTCTCTCTCTCTCATGTGTGTGTGTGTGTGTGTGTG
>PVIR01045711.1:0-10552 GCA_004026965.1 Petromus typicus
ACTAATAAAACTGCTATTGTCAAAGTAATAAGCTAAATCTAAATATGAAACTCTAGTAATTACTGGGTTCATTATTCCCATGGGTTAGAAAATGTCTGTTAAGTTTTTAATATATATATATACAGAACATTTTATTTAACATTATAAGAAATATTAAAATGTATCAAATATGAACATTACATGGATCATCTTTGAAGTCATTTATTTTTATGGTAAACTAACATAACTTTTAATTAATGATGTGAGATAGTGTAGACTTATATTTTTCCGATTGAGATAGCTCAAAGAAAACTGATCTTTGCATTTATAATATTTATGAAAGAAGACACTAGCATATAAATTCATTAAAATAAAATATACAGTAAACACAAATATATATGAAGAATTTATATAAGTATATATATATATATATATATATGGATTTATATAAGGATAAATTGTATTTTCCATAAGGAAATTATTAATGCTTATGGAGATATGTCTGATCTTATTGCGACATTAAACAATGTACACATGTACCAGAATATCATATGGCCCCACATTAGCATATGAAACTTCTATGTTTTTATGTCTCACTTAAATTTAAAATAAAGGACTGAGAGAATGCTAGACATAGCATCAGAAAGGGACAACGCAACATTATTTTTGTCTATTTAGTTTTGCAGAGATAAAATTTGGTAAAATAACAAGTTACTATTTAGATACTGATCACCATACTATAACAGCACAATCAAATAAAGACATGGAAGGTTACAACCACAAAATTAAAAGATTTGAGCTGGAATAAATTTTCTGTAGAAAAACATGCTTAGCAATTGATTATGATTTACCATCTAGGTTCTACAATGCTTGAGATCTTTGCTAAGGTTGTGTTTCTTTCTCTGTTCTTATTATACAAGGTATTTTTTATTAAATAATAAAATGTACATTAGATTTAATTAAAACATTTGCATCTTTCTACATGACTCTTTTGCATCATATTTTCTACCATCTTATTGCAGCACAAGTCTATCATCAGATGTAGTAGGTCAGTGAGATTAATTGCAGATGATTTACCAAGGGTTCAGTGGGATATGCTTCCCTTGGAGAACTGGCCTTGTCTATGATCAGGTTGGCTGGGTGCCTATCCAAACTTGTGTGTCCTTGGCTAAGGAAAAGCAAATGCAGATCCAACTAGGATTTGGTAGTTTGACGTGGACAAGATTCAGAATCCTGCAGTCTCTCCCATTGCAAGTACATGGGCAGAGTACAGCTGCTCCTGCAAGTACTGACTTGCTGCTTATAATTTATGATGTTTGAAGTATATTGCAGTTTCACAAGTAGTCATACTATTCTGAATAGTATGCATTAATTTATTTAGTGGGACTCTGAGTGATATTTTGATACATCCCTACGGTTTGCATAGATCAAATTTGGTACCGTTTATCAGTGTTCCCGCAGCATTTAATACTCACTATTCTATCATGATACTCTAAAGGATTTTCTGGCTTCTACTTGTGAGAACAGACGGTACTTCTTTCATTTTAGGCTTATTTTACTTAACACTACCTCCTTCAATACAATACACTTTCTCCAATTTAAATTTGTTTGCTTTTTGACAATAGTATGAAATAATTTAAAAATGTAGAATTGAAAACTTTTCTTAATAAAGGAAAATAAAACATACAGGCCACCTATGGCTTTGTGGGAAGTGTAGAAGAGTTTCTCACACAATGAGGCTGCCCTTGCCCAGTGGGAGAATCACTGAGGAAGTCGTGTGTGGTTCACAGCTCCCCATGTCTTCCCTGAGTGATGCAAGAGCAGCGCTAAATCACCTACGTGTTCGCTGACATTAACCTCTAAAAGTTTGAGAAAATGAAGTGACTTTTGAGATACCTGGTTGCCTTCTCCATCCTCGCAAATTTAGCATAACACCAGTTCTTCCCCTTTAGGTATGTGAAATAACATGACGTTGTTCACTCTTGGGAAACAAGTTTGACTTCAGTATCCATGAGTACCTATTGAAGGTACTAGAGGCCTCTTGGTGCTAAGCTGACTTCTAGAGTTGGCACCCTCTGACTTTGTGAAAGCATGAAATTGCCATATAAAATGCCAATGAATATCAGAAAAATCACAGACTTGGAAAAGGAGGACAGGATAGAGGCTTGTTCTGGTAATAAATAGTTCTTTTCAATGAATTATTGTTATAAACAGCCAGGCTAGAAACTTTCATATTCCCTTTCTTAAAATAAAATTGTAAGAAATTTTATGGCAAATTCCTTAAAAAAATCTTTGACATTTTTCATACAAAGTTGAAGCATTATGGATTATTTCTGTAGTGATACTTTGTCAATGTAATGATAAGAAGTGATAAGAGGTGATGTTCTCAGCATTAATTTAGCCCACAGTAACCACAGAAATTCTCTTATTAAAATGTACTATACAAGTGTTTATTATTATTATTATTATTATTATTATTATTATTATTGTCACCCTAAAATTTTCTGGGGTTCTGGTTTTGGTGCTGATGCTTCACACATTCCTTAAAAGTGAGTCTTTCAGAGACGGCATGATAGCTGGCTCTAATCAAGAAAGACTTGTTATCTTTCTTGCATGCAATGCGTCAAGGATAAACATGTGTATTTCTGTATACTACACAGCATAAGAACGTGTAGAGAAGATCGAGAGTTGTGAAGCAATGTTAGTGCTGAGTGAAGCTTCATGACACACAGGAAAATTGACAGAGGGGATCCCTTTAGATGCCGAACCATAAAGGTTAAACTCTTTCATGTATATAATGAGTGGAAGGAGAATGGGTTTAATGCCTCTATTTGCTGAAGAATAAAACTGATCTTACCAAATAATTGTACTAAGACAAATAACCAGGTGAAAAATTGGTACACAACATTACAGAAAAGATGCAACTCCTGATCTTCAAGAATGAGGAGTTAAAAGAAAATACTTGAGTTTGCTAATTCTCTCAGTTTCTATGCATTTAAAAGTCTCTTTAAGCCGGTCTCTTATGCAAGAGTTCCCTTTTTGGTTTCAATTTTCTTTCATTTTTAAGTTACATGTGCATAATAGCAGGCTTCTTTGAATTTTTGCCCCCTGTAACTGAAGAGTAGTTTTGAACTGAACTCTGGCATTGCTTTGTGTTTTATGGAGTACAGATTCTCACTGTGCCATCTGCCCAGGTCTGTGAATGAGCTGTATTTCTGGCCTTTGTGAAGGGAGAAGTTAACTTACAGTCGTCTTTGATTGAGGCAACCTTCCCAGTCTGATCTTCTAACATGCTTGACATGTGTCCCTCTGAGCACTGTCAATTTTCACCTTCCTACTTCAGAAGGCCCTGAGGACACAGTGGTCCTCAGCTCAGTGTCTATCTCTGCCACTTACAGAAAAGCTGGATTCCTGCACCCCCTCCTGTCCACAGACACCTGCTTCGGAGGACTTGGTCTACTGAACCATGTGACTAATTTTTGATTTTTCTTTAAACACACAGCTACAGCTGTTACTATTTTGTAATTATTATATTTTGGCATGACCTACCTGCTGGCACAGCATTTTTTCTGTAGTATTTTTCAATATATATATATTTTTTCTTTTTTAATCTAATTAGCCATCCTCTTCAAAACTAAAATCTCCAAATCTTTGCCTGGATCCAGTCAGTAGGATCACATGCTTCCTTCTCCTTGTTTTATTTTGCACACATCCTCCTAAATCCTCAAAGCTCTGGGCCATTTGCTCACTTTTGGGAAGTGCAAGGCTGTCCTTCCTATTATCTGGTGAAGTTTTGCTCTCTATGGGGCATAAGAATGTTGAATATTTGTGTAATCAGATCTGGCCCTTATAAAAGAATCTTCAATTTTCAAAATATTTTAACAATCACTTTTCTAAACTATTCACACTTCAAATGTTTTCCAAAGCTGTGTTGTAGGAATAGTAATTACCAACCACAAAGTCTAATTTGGTAATATTAATGACTCACACTGAGATGTTTTGTACATCTGATGTCATGTTTGGCAGATTTATCATTTAAGAAATGAAATAATTCAAAAATATTTTGCATTGATTATATGCTTATATAACTTTGATATATATTTTCTTGAATATTACTATTTACTGCTATCCTATAATTTATCCATTGTGACTTAAAATTATCCATGTGGTTCACATGATATTTCCATTGGAATAGTCTGCAGAGACTGAAATAAGACATCTGAGTGCTAAATCTGAATATTAACTCAACTTTTATCTTTTACTTCCTTTTTAGCAAATCAAATTTCTCTGGTGGCTTATTCTGTCAGAATAAAGGCAAAGAAGAAAATGATATATTTTATATTAAGCAATGGGTTATTCTTAATTTACATAAAAGTAGATGACTCCTTGCATATCTGGGATATGGAGAATTCCCTGGTAAATATCCGTTAGGAATGTGATCCTCTAACAACAGCTGTGTAAAAGAATCTGTTAAAATTTTTTGACTTGTAGTCTGAAACAAAACAAGGTAGAGAAGAGCCGATCCTGTCTATAGGTGTCTGAGTGATCGGCCAATATAAGAGAGAAAGATATTCTTACCTCACTTGATTTTTAAACTTGCAAAATTGAGATAAAATGTACACAGTGTAATATGTATAATTCAGTGACTTATTTCATTTACAGTATTGGAGACTCCTTATGTCTAGCTAGTTCCTATACACTTTAACAAACACAGAAAATTTTATAAGCTGGAAGGTCCCACTGATGTGAACTCCTATTGCCGAGTGGGACTCAGGCCTGTGGTCTCGATTCCGGGGGGCTGAGTCCCAGTGTCATGTCAGTAGCAGTAAGGACAGCGCTCTCGCTCCTTAGTATGATTTTGAAATAAACTATAGATGCATTAAAATTTAATAAACAAGAGCTTAAGTTCTTATTCATTAGTACACAAATCACAACTTGAAGAAATAAATGCTATCATGAAGAATAGTAACAGATACAGGGCAAAAGAAAAGAGAAAAAAGGTATAACGAAGAAATATATTAGTGATATCTAGAGAACTAGTATGTTTCATGGCAAGTTTTGAAATCAGTAAATTGTGAAACATACATTAACACAAGGCATGCAAGAACACTCAGCATGTAAGTGATGAAGGTTTTGTAAGCTACCAAAGGCATTTGAACTTTTTAAAATATATTTCATGGGCCAAGGGTTTAGCTCAGTGATTACGGCACCTGTCTTGCAAGTGCTAGGGCCCGGGTTCGATCCCCAGTAACCACATACCATACTGGGTGTGGAGACTCACACCCAGCAGCAATCAGTACCACATACCACAGTGCCAGACACGGTGGCTCACACCTGTAATCCCAGCACTCAGGAGGCAGAGGCAGGAGGATTGCTGTGATGTGAGTTTGAGGCTAAGCTCAGGGTCAGCCTGAACTACAAAGTGAGACCCTGTTTCAAAAACAATATGTATATATTTCAGCTAATAAATTACTCATGATCCCAGCCATATAAAATAATCAGTCATATCCTTCAGTTCACAATGGCAGAGCATATTCTGAGTCATTTCCTATTTGTTAAAAATCCTGAAAGTAATAGAAAATAAAAAAGAATAACAATAAAATAAAATAATAAGATAATTAGTCTGAAAATACATAAGCTAGACAAATGACATCATAGAAGAGAATGGAGAAAGTGTTTCATTGAATCCTAAAAGCAGATTAAATAACATTGCTAAATAATATTTCTATGAAAGCAGAGAGATGAAATTACTCTATACCTAAAGGTGTTGATTTAGTGATCAGTAATAGAATTCACCAGAGAGCAGAATTTAGCAGATAGAGCCCTCACCCAAGTGTCTATCTCTTCCTAGGAAGGTTGAGATCTAATTGGGTCAGGCTGAGGCAGGCTGTTGCTCCTGCACCGAACTTATTTAAAGTAATATATCATCTCTATTTTGCTTAAACTCATGCAGCATTTAAACACTTTCTATTATTCGATACTGCAGACAAAATGCAAAGCATGCTCTGTTGCTGGTTAGTAATTTTATCAATCATTATAAAAAGAGCTTAAAATTGTGATGGATATGCTAAGGAATATAATGTATCATTAGTCTAAAGCTCTTGAGTTATGACAACTGTGAAAAATTAATCTTGTGACCAATAGGCACTGAAAATCAAATTTAACTTCCTTTATATTCTCATTCAGGTAAAGGGCAAAGACATTTAGAAAGAAGAATTTTACAACTTTCATTAATAAATATCATTCCCTATGAGGTATCAAGTACAGAATTATTTTATAAAAACATATTAATATTTATCTTTTAAATTGGACATGTTATGCACAGCAAAAAACTACATTTACAGCTGTCTTATTTTGATTGCAATAGCTAACAATTTCAAAGATATGCTACACTATTAATTGAAATATGTTCCAAGTTTATGTCATCCATTCATGGTAAAATATTTTCCAACTTCCTAATAGCATACTACCTTTGTTATCTTCTAAATCCATTCCACAGCAACATGCTGGGTTAAATGGAATTTCTATTTGTGCTTCTTTGAGAAATCTATATCTTGAATTCTGTAATGGTTCTATCAGTTTACATTCATAGCAACAAAGTAGAAGTATTATTATCTACCACAGTCATGACATCATTTGTTACTATTTGATTTCTTGATGATCATCATTCTTTTTAGCACAACATAAAATCATTGTGTTCTGTTAAATTGCATTATGTTGATAGCCAGAGATGTTGAACATTTTTCAGTTGTTTATTGGACATTTATATCTCTAGAAATGTCTATACATTTAGTTTGGACAGTCTAAAAGTTTTGAGTTCTCTATATAACTTAAATGTTAATACCCTGTGAAGGGATAGCTGGAAAACTTTTTTCCCTGTCTGTAAGTTATTCTTACAGTGATTAGTACTTTTGACTGCAGGAAATTTTTAATATTGATAGAATCTCATTTCTTAATTCTTACTGTCATTTCTTATGCAATCAGAGTTCTATTAAGAAATTAGTCACTCATATATATGACTTGCTTACTTTCTCTTTCAGTAGGTTCAGTCTTCCCATTTTGATATTTAGATCATTGGTCTATTTCAATTTCAGGTTAAATCCATTATTTCAAAGCTTTGGTTCAGCTCCAGTACTCTCTTGTTGAATTTTCTGCTTCCCCAGGTGTCCTTTTTGAAGGTGGGGTGCTGAGCTTTCACAGTAAGATCATGTGGTGCCTGTCTCATCTTTTCTGCCAAGCAGTATTTGTTTTACGAAAGTCAGTACTCCAGTACTCAGTGCAAATATATTTACAAATGTGTTGTCTTCCTGTTAGATTGCTCACAGTAGTAGCAAAAAGCGAGCTTTTCTGCCTCTCCTGATTAGGTTTAAATTTGAGTACACTTTAAGAGTAAAATCGCTACCGCTTCTTGATTTCAGTCTTTAAGTGAGAAATATTGTTTTCCGTCTTTTTTTTTTTTTTTTTGTCTATGGATGTGTTGAATCAGATTAATATTTTTAATGCAACTGATTTTGGGATGTGTTTTTTTTTTTTGAAACCTCTGCAGAGATGTGTCTTAAGTTCTTCTGCACTCCAGCCTGTCGATATACCCTTTCTTCTCTCAGTGTAAGTATCTGGGAATGGCTGTTGTTCTCATCTTCCAATTTAATAAACTTTATTGTGCTCCCTGATGGAAATATCTGTTTCTTGGCAACTAATAGATGAGTAAAAAAAGCCCAGTGAATTGGAACAAAAAATGAAAGAACTAATATTCAGTTATCATATATATGAGGTACTGACAACAGCACTTTTCAAAACCTTCCTTTGATTTATGGCCTTATATATCTTGCCTCTGAAGACCAGAGTAACTTGAAAAACTGTCTTCTGACCGATCTTATGTTCTTAGGAAAATATCTCATACTTTACTTGTACAGAGTTCTCTTTACTAACAGATTGATGTATCACATGGCGATATATCTGATCCTCAGGTACCATCATTAATTCAATGCTTATAAGTAATAATCTAGAATATGGTGGGGATTTCTTTATTCCTGTTTATCAATACTTTTATAAATTGCACGGATTCCTTTGCTGATAGCCTGGAGTCATATTTACAAAGTGGCAAAGATATAGGATCCAAGCTTTCCTCCAATCAAGAAAATTGTATTCTAATAATTGAGACATTACTAGAATCTGATTGAGAATCTACCACCCTCTTTTGTTGTAATTCAAATCCCTTGTTTTGGCTACTAGATCATGAGCTTTTGTTTATCTGTTTCTTTGTACTTTGTCATATACATGTATGTGTCTATTGTTGTAGTACTATACATTCCTTTCCTAGAAATACAGTGATCAACAAAGATCTGCTGGCCAAACACACTGATGTCAGGGTGTCCTCCTGCCCCCTAAATTATATGTGGCCACCTATTCTGGTGGTTTAGTGCTGTCACTTACATTTTAGCACTTTCCTTAGCTCAGCTGAGTTTGGACAGTTCGTATCAAGAATGGCATCTCTTACGCTTTTGTGTGGAATACAAAAGATTGATTTCAGACATTGTCATAAGTATAGGAGCAACTTTCTCTTATATATTTCTCCAGGGCCTTTATTATGGGTAAAATGTTTGTTGTTTTGGATTATAGAGACCATGAACGTGTTAATTTACCTCTAGTTATGGGTCTAGAGGCAACAATGATGGCTCTTGCTAGGAATTGCAGTATCATTTCAAGACATCTTCTACTGTTGTGGTAATCACGGGTTTCTAAGCACAGGAAAAGCAATCTTATCTCACATTTTAAGACAAATTATTTCGAATGCTATGGATCTCACTGTAATTTGAGACTTCCCAGTGTCAGGTTTATCTAGATCATACTAGATGTCTCCATTCCATTATTAAAGATCCAGTTCTTATCAAGCAATAATCTAAATTACACGTGAAAGATTTGATGAAACTGTAACTTTATTTACTTTTAATTATATTATTTCATTATTTTTAATTTTACTGCAAAATAAAATTTGATTTTAAGGTGTATTACCTGTGTGGCTACAAAGATTACTAGATTCATTTGGGGATCTCTTGGAAGACTTTTATTTATTGTACAATGATTCAATCTACAAATTAGTTAAAATGAGCTCAATATTTATTTTATGTAAATATTTAGTTTACTAAAATAAATCTATTTTAAACATAACCTTATAGTCATCATGTTGTCATAAAATAAAGAGGGCTCTTGAACTCCCAAAACATTCATTGCAGCATTGACATTTTTTAAAAATCATACAAAATAACTTGATTGATATTGATGGAATTAATTATTCACTTTTCATTTCCTTTAGGCAAGGAAATCAGCACTGGACTCAAACCACATAAAACAAGAAATCTCATCTTGTAGGTCACTCTTTGGAAAAATCTTCTGCTGTTTGTTCTACAGTAGGTGAGGTTCAGCATTCATGACTGTTGCAATGTAGTCAATGGGTGAAGAAATTTCACAAAAAGGATCTCCAGCAATGGGTTAATATAACAGCAAATTATCAAAAGATTCAACTGTTATATCATAAAGATGAGTGACTGTGCCTTGTGAAAAATGGAAGAATATGAAAAAAGAGAATGTTGTCCATGGCTGAAAACCAGACGGCAGTGAATCAAATGTGATAGTGCACAAGACTGAGAAAAATCAACATCGATGACCTTAAGAAAGGGCTGCCCGCACAATACATGGGGTGATATCATGAGAATGAACATTTGAGATGCTGGCAAATTAGCAAGTGAGCCCCTTGAAGAGATTACTGCTAACTTCTTTTGAAGTCACTTCTTAATTATTTGTCTTGCCAAAATTTTTCTAGGAAGAGGATTTTGGTTTTTGTTTTGTTTTAGAATGAAGGTTCATGTGAAAGCTATCAGTAGCAATTCCTAGGTAGCTAGCAGGGGTCTCCAAGAAGGTGACAGATAGTTTAAGAATTTAATTTGTAGTCCTAAACTGCTACACAGAGATGACAGTTGCCGTAAGAACCTATGTGAAAGACGGGTGTGTATTCTGAAGAAGGTGAACATATTTTTGTAGGATGTTTGTTTCACAAAACCCAGATATTATACAAGAACATTCCTAGATCAACACAATTAAAAACAAAAAAGTTTTTATACCCAACGATGCAGCTCAGTGGTGCTGCAACCTGCTTGGAAGCACAAGGTTGTGAGTTCTCTCCCAGTGTCACAAAAAATATTTATTTCTAAAGGTACATACAGTACTCAGTAACCAGGATAATATTATATTTGTTGGAAAATGATTACAAATCCCAGTTAATTTAGCAAAGCACAGGTTAAAATATTATATTTAGAGCTGCAAGTAACATTTATTAACAACTGATAAAACAATCCTAAAATAAAAATAATAGTTGGATATGTTACTACTAAACTGAACTTCTTATATTGAAATCATTTCCAAAGTCTAGTACAAATTAAGAATACATGAGTTAAAATAATGAAATACTGGAAATTGTTGCTTTGTTTAACTTTTGCATTTTTTAAAGAAATATTTGTGCACAAATACAATTTTTCAAAAATGGTGATTGATATGTCAGCATTGATTTCATTTGACA
>PVIR01045712.1:0-10590 GCA_004026965.1 Petromus typicus
GACGCAGCTCGCTGAAATAGCCCTGCCCGTGTCCGCTCGCTGCTGAGCGCCGAAGGACAGAGATATGATACTGACTGGACGCCTGGGGGACACACGATTTCTACCAAACGCCGCAGGGGCCGGAGAAACTGGGCGAAGGCAGGCAGAGGGCGTGCCTCTAAAAGGCAAGGCGTTCAGCTCCCCTGAAACAGTGGCTTTGCGCCTTGCACTGAGCTCCGCGTGGGAGCTCGTCAAATAGTTTGTTCTCTCCGCCCGCCCTGGGGAGAGACAGCAAAATCAGAGGTGAGAGCCGGTGAGACTGCACACAGCGCCCACGCGGACGGGAGCACAGGAACTCCCTGCGACGACCACCCTGAAACACAGCCCGCTCCACAGGAGGTTTGAGCAAGACCCCTTGCAGCTGACCGCGTGGTGCATACCTCTCCGGAGAGCCCGGTCGGTGCCTGAAGTGTCTGCGCCCGGTCTGCACCTGCACTCGGGAGGGTAGCGCTGCTCGATCTCCTCAGAACACTGCGACCTGAGGAGAAATGAAAGTGCTGCTCAAAACCCCCGCCACAGATAGGAGCTGATGTTCCCAAGCCCTCAGCATAAAAAAGAAAATACCTGCTCTGTTTTAACTTTCTAAGGCAACGAAGCCCTTCCAGCCCCTACAGCCCCTCAGAAGAAATGAGCTCAGCCCAAAATGGCCTGGGCTTCCTGGTGCAGAGCTCACTGTGTCCTCCACTGTGACCTACTAGTGACCTCACAGTGTCTTCTGCCGGCCTGCAGGCCTGCGGTCAGAGGCAGGGATCAGCCTTTTCGGCCCAAGAGAGCCCGGCGTCCTGAAGCGATGAGATAAATGACCGGTTGACCCTCTATCCACAAATACACAAAGGTCCTCCCCCTGTAGTGTATCACTCCAGGCACCAAGTGTCAGTCAATCAACAGTCTGCATTGTATACAGCACTGTTGGTCCTGTAGCTGTGAACACGGGGCTGGGGAAGGAGCTCCGTGGATTAATAAATAAAAGCAGCTCTAAGCAGCAGCTCACAACGCTAGACTGAGCCACTGGAGCGTGAGGCTACTGGAAGGACCTGTTTATCGGCACATTCCCTAAAGATTCACATTACAGCAGCGCACACGCCTACTGTGCTTGGCTCCAGCCTCAGTTTTTCAGTGTCCAAGGCCCCCAGCCGTGTCCTAACCGTGTGAGCTGTCCTGGAAGTTCTGCCTTAATGTGGAACAGTTCCTACCACCACGCATCACAGCGTGTCTTGCATCACAATCCTAGGTGTTATTGTCCAACTGGTGAGTTCTTTTCTTAGCCCAGAAAGAATTACAAGGTTATCAGAAGTGGCAGGGCAAAAGTGTTTATTGAAGGGCAAAACCAGAAAGCAACATGTATTTTAAAGCAAAAGCAAATAGTCTCCCAGGCAAATGGACCTTGGAGGGATTCCAAAAAACGGTTACTAAAGAGGTTTCTTTGTTTAGGGGTTTTTATACAAGAAAATGATTACTTTTTAGCCAGCTGAAATTGGCCCAGGATGTTGAGATCAGGAAAGTTTGACAAAAGCGAGCCTGTAAGGGGTAGGAGTGCTTCTGCAAAACACCTTCAATTGTAACTTTGAATAGCTAATCTGATGAGTCTTTCTGACTCCCTCTCGGGGTTGTTCTCCTCCAGTTGCCCTGGCTGTCCATGTGGTCTGTGATCCTCCCTTGGACAGAACACCTCCCACAGTACCCTCTTCCCATGGAGAAGTGTTACTGAGAAATCTTTTCACCCTCCCATAAGACCCTGCACTATTGTTAAGTTCAGAAATGCAACACAAATCGTAGAAAACAAAACCTGAGGCCAACCAGGCCGGGTGCAGGGCTACTGATTCATTCTCCCCAGATCTCTCCTTGTCTCTGGCTCCATTTCCCTCTGAGCTTGTCCTCCATCTGCTGACAGGGGAGGGGTGCAAGTCTTTTGCTATCTCCTGGTTTCACCAGAACATTGTGCTTGTCAGTTATGAACTTAGAGGTAGAATCAGCAGGAAGCAGAGCACAGCCTGGGCCTCACCTGTGTCTGTGTCCCCGGGTTCCACAGGGCCGCCTCCTCGGCTCCCTCGGGTCTTTCCTCTACTGCGACCTTTGCAGTCCGGCTTCTGGGCAATCTGTGAGAAGGTGCGAATCCCACACTCACCACACCGTCCCCTTCCCGCTTAGTCTGCTCAGAGCACGGGACACTATCCATCAGAAAGTAGGAAGAACTCTCGAAGTTTTAAGCATACACAAGGACTTTCTAAATAGAACCCCAAAGCACAAAAATAATACTGAAAATCAATGAGTTGGGTCATATAAAATTAAAAATCTTTGCCCAGCAAAGAAAACAGCCAACAGAGTGAAAAAAAAAATTACCGGATATGAGAAAAAGTTTTGTCCACTACTCATCAAAGACTTTAGAATAAAGAACTAAAAAAATGCACACGCAAATTTAAAAGACCGGTCAAAAAAGTGGGCAACTGAAATGAACGGATACTTCTGCAAGAAGTACAAATGGCCAATAAATACATGGAAAAAAAGTTCACCATTCTGACCATTTGAAAAATATGAATTAAAACTGTAGCGAGATTTCATTTTACCCCAGGAAGAATAGCTGTCATCAAGGAATAAAATAATAACAAATGCTGGTGGGGTTAAGAGGGAAAAGAAACCCTTCTTTATTGTTAGTTAGCATTTAAACCAGTATAACTACTATGGAAATCAGTATGGAGATTTTTCAAAGAAACTTAAAGTAGAAATTACATTTGATCCAGCTCTTCTCCTTTTAGATATCTTCCCTGAAGTGTTAGACATCATATTACAATGATGCATAATACCCATGTTTAAAGTAGCACACTTCATTATAGCTAAATCTTAGAAGTGGTCTATATGTTCATCAACAGATGAATGATAAAGAAAATATGTCCTTTATGGACAATAGATTACAACTCTGCCAGAAAGCAGGATACATTTAAGTCACTTATAAGGAAACGAATGCATCTTGAGACCTCAGTGTTAAGTGAAATAAATCAGGTGAACCACTTAAGTACTTCATGGTTTCTCTTACATGAGAAACTCTAAATATAAATTAAAAAGCAAAATAAAAATAAAGAATAAGAAATAGCAAGACAGAACTTTAGCATATGAGAAGGGAATCAAGAGATGAGGAAGGAGGCAGTGGAGGGAAATAGGATTTTTTAAAAAGGAATTGTTATGTAGTATGGACTGTACCAAGTTCTTATGAAGAAAGTGATCATAATCTATTACAGTTAACTGCAAAAAAATAGAAGAATGGATATAAAAGATAGGAGAGAGAATAAAAGAGAAGAAAGGAATAAAGAGAGAATTAAGATATGTCACATATATATACCAACTCCCTATGATTAATGTAACCGTGATGAACTGCAAACACGCACTCAGTAATAAAAGAAAAAAAAGAAACCCTCTGACCCATCTTACCTGAATGTGGGTCATCAGCTCCTCATTCTAGAGGGGTTCTGTCCTGCACAGAGTGGGTGGGGAGTGTGATACAGAATGCGACCCCGATGGCTCAGAAAGCATCTGGGCAGACCCTGCTGGGTTTACCTTTCAGTCTATAGCCATTAGATCATATTTCTTTGTCCAATCGCATTTCTACATGCCTATCCATTCTTCATAAAAATAGATCCTTTTCTTTGGATCTTTGAGCTCTTGTTTCCCGAGACTCTTGTTTCACATAAAACTTCGATTAAGTAAAGTTGGCATGCTTTTCTCTTGTTAACTTGTCTTGTTATAACAATGCCACCTGTGACTTTTGTGATAGACAAGAAAAAGGGTATGACAAATTTCTGCCACACATATATAGTAATTATTGTTCTAGTATATACATAGTATTACAGTTCTAGTAATTATTACTTAATAATTTCATATCCTCTTAGGGGATTTTTATGAAATACCATATGCCTAACATTGCACACGAATATTCTCTGTGTTTGAAAATTTGAAGCCAGGTTAGAAAAATAAAGATTTTTCTCACAAATAAATATATATATCTGTCTTACAAAATAATATAATTGTATACTACAAAGTGAAATCATATCTCTTAATTTATGCACATGTGAATAATTCAAGTCTACAAGCTTCTTTTTTGTCCTGTTATAAATTGGCTTAGGTTGTCTTACTCATTTTCTTCCAGTTTTCACTTTTGTTCTACATCAAGTCTGCCCAGCTTAAAAATAAAAATAATAATTCTAAAATGGTATATAATTTTACAATGGAAAAAGAGCCTTTTATCCCTGTCATTAAGGGATAAAAAACTAAACTCCAGACCTGAGAAGGAATCCTTCCTGGACAAAGGTTCTCTAGACCTTTGTAGGGAGGTTAGGAAGGATGGCTTGTGTGGCTGGGGTCAGAGGACCTGGCAGTACAAAAGAAGGTCATTGGCTGCAAATTCTGGAGGTTCTTTAACATTTTTGTTAAGTTAAAAATAATGTTAAAAATAATAACTTTCACTTCTTTGTTTTTCTTTGAAACGGATGCACTCATAGGACCGATATTTTAAAGATGTAAGCATAAAGAGTGAGAGAGCAAAAGGAGGGAAAGAGAGGAGAGAAAGAAGGAAGGGAAGGAGGTGGAGAAAGAGATTGGCTACAACCCCAGAGATGCACATAAATTATGAAAAATCAAGTTACAATAGTGTTTATCCCTAAGTAGTGGTTAAGGATGTAAAGAGAAGGAATTCTTAGAAGTTTTCAATTGCTTTAACAATGTTTTATTTCTTTGTAATTTTCCTTTATAATTGTATAATTTATATTAATCTTTATAATTTTTCTTTAACAGTTTGTGTGTATGTCTGAGTTAATGCAGAATAGATGTTTTAAAGTGAAAAGAAAAGCAAAGCAAAGAAACGAACAGTTTCAGGGAATGTAGTTTTTTCTTTTCTTCCACAACACACAGCTAGGAATTGGAAAAGGAAAACTAGAGAATTGATTTCCTGAGAATTCTTCCTGAGTATTCCTTGATATTGCATTTCTCTGAGAGACAAAGGTGGTGATGGGCTATTTCAACTTTTTTGTACGTCAAAAGACACCCAGACCATCTTAAGATTTAGCGAACATAACTAAGAAGTTTCACTTTGGAATGAAAAGTTTTGCTGCTTTTTCTGAAACAGATTTGAAGGAAAATAAATGCATTGAAACATGAAATGGGGCAAGTAATCATTTATACTTGTTCCTTTGCTTGTCCCTTGTATTTGGCTTTGAAAATTAAAATATGCATATTTATACTTATTAAATAATTTCACAAATCCTCAGAGCCATGGCAAGGTTTTCATGAGGAACAGGCTTCACAAAGTCTTATACGCTTACAGCTATTGTCTTTGCTCCTTTTCTCTTTCCACTACATTGTGTGCAGAACCTCTGCTCCCTCACTCCTCCCACCTCTGCCTTTATTTTTTCTCATTAGTGTTGCCATGTTCATGAGTTCCAGTGTATGAACTCAGAGATATGTAACTGAGGTCCTTCCCAAGAAGGAGAGCCTGGGAAAATATGACAGCCTGCATTCCTATCCCTCATCTTTCTCCGGCGCTAATAGGAGCAGTTTGTTGCAATCCCTGTAATCTTTGTACCCCTGAAACACAGCCGGTGAACTATTACCTCTCAGCATGTGGCCTGACCTGCACCAACACCCAGAGCAGAGGCCACATGTGGCTCTGCCCTAGCTGTGTGCAGAAAACTCACACAACTGAATGTGGAAAGTGTGAAAAAGGACTAAAATGCCTGAGTATGAAAGATCCTAGTTCATTTCTTTTAATGTAATTAAATATATATATATATGGAAAGTGTTACAGTCCAGCTGTCATTTAACTGCTAACTTCTAATGAATTAATCGGAGTATTTTTCTATTTCCCACTTGGAAGAGAAAAACATCACAAAAATTCTGTTCTTCAAGGTTTTCCTATTTGGGAACAGGACAAGCACATAAAATTAGACATTGTTTCACTTTCAGACTTCTGTGGAATGATATTATTTAACATGGTAATCCCAAAATGTATCACATGTTAAAATATCAGAAAAGCTGGTTTTGATGCCTATTTTAATTTAATAAAGAAAATAATCTCATTTATAATATTTTTACTTAACAAACATATGAGCAAAAATAAATTTAACTCAGACTACATTTAATAAAAAAAATCTACTTGATCAAGATGTCTTACTCCCTGAACATTTTGTTCAGGATTCATTATAGATAATTTATCCCTGAAGCACTGTTACGGACATGGTATTTTAAAAATTTTGTTCATATTTAAAATATGTATTGTTTCAATAGGAAAGTATTTTTCCATTGCAATTTCAAATACCTGCTAATTGGATCAAACACAGTTGGTAAGAGAACTACGGGCATTATTGTGACCACTCCATTTTCTACAATGAGTCTGGTCCATTACCTTCCAGAATTCAGATGTTTAGAGAAATTACCTATTCTGCAAACTCAGCGTAGCATTATCAGCTATATATATATATCAGCTGTATATTTAGGCATACTCAATAATTCTGAGACTTAGAAATAATGAGCTTTGTGTTTGTTAAGAACCTTCTGTTAAAAAAATAAAAAAATAAAGAAGGGAATATTTTGTGGTTTCTCAACTATTATACCAAGTACCATGTAATAATAATAATAATAATAATATTATCACTGAACTGCTTGCTCAAGGGCTTTTATTAAGTAACATTCCCTATTTACTCTAATTTTTAATAAAAAAAAAGGTTTGCCAGAATTACAGCCTTACATAGTGAGCTAATGCTTTCAAATAGTTGTAGCATCTGGTGGTATTCATATTTCAGAACACAAAAGCAAGTAAAAATAAATGAACTGAAACACCTTTAAAAGACAGAAAATGAACTCCTTTATCTTCAGCTTTTCAATTTAGTATTAAGTTCCCTTGAGATTTTTCTTTGATGTTTATAAGAGCCAATTATTATTTTTCAGGTATTGTTACTGTTTCAGTTTTGTGATTAAATAATACTGCAGTAGACTGAGCAGTGTGATATGATACGGGTATGTATTTTAGTAATGAGACTGGCTAGCTAGTAAATGAGTGTGCTATCCTTTGGACATAGCAACTTACTAATTCCTCTCACCTGGGATGACCTCCTGTATGCTTCCTTTGTGCTCCAAAAAAATGGTAAATGCTTTACAGCCATCTTAGTTGAGTTTGTGCAAGAAATAGGGTATATATTTAACTCTACACAAGTTTGAGTCCTCTTTGTGAATCATGTGCTCAATTTGAAACAGATATTAGTGTAAGTGTTCACTTAAACATTTTTTGTGCAAATAAAAAGCCTCTAACCTTTATACATATGCATAGTCACTATGTGTATATCAAGTTTTGGGTGAAAATTTAAAAGATGGGTCAGATATAGATCTCCGAACCATAGGCAGGAAGTAGGCTTGGACCCCTCACCAATGCTCTTCCATCCAGAGACAATAGAGCGCATGTCCTCCGGCTGTGGACACTTAGCAATGAAGAAAAAGCACAGGTCCATTTGCCCTGCAAACTACAGTGCAAAGTTACAATTATATATTTTATTTAATTTATTATTAGCATAGGAAATAAAATACAGGACTACTTTGTTCAAAGGTTAACATGTTGGATTATCATGAGAAGCATATCCATGAGCTGAATGTACTGTCATTCACAGCTGTTAAATGTTCCACAGAATCAACATTCAATTTGCCTTTCCTGGTATTACTGGAAACTTCTGGATGATTTTCAGGGAGATGCTCAAGTATAATGCCCAGCAGTAGAGTGTTTGCCCATCATGGGTGAAGCCTTAGATTCAGTCCCTGGCATGAGAGAAAAGGAATAGATCCTAACAGTAGAGGGAAAGAATAATCCAAAGAACATTGTCTCCATACTGACAAATGATAATTATTTAACACATTTATGTCTATGGAAAGAATGCTCTCTGTGTCATCTCATGTGGTTCATTCATTCATTTAACTGATACATATTGATCCAGACAATAATAACTACAGAACACACAAAAATTATTTGCCTTTGTGGAGCTTTCTTTCTAGGAGAGGAGATGGGTTGTAAACAACATAAGTAGGTGTAATAAATGGTACAGTTATAATAAGTGCTGTACAGAAAATAAAAAACGATGAAGAAGGTAAGAAGTTGTGTGCAGGAGGAAGCCCCGCCCACCGCCCGCCAGGACCGAGGATCCGTGCTACCAGGAGAAGAGGTCTCCGAACTCCTGCGGGATCGACCAAGATCGTCTCCACCACAGAGAACCGGCGACCCCAAGACCTCCAGCCCTGGGACGCTCCAACTCTGGACTCCAACTGGGACCCCCACTTTCCGCCATACTGAAGGGGGTGAGCCCTGCTCCGAGACCGGGAACCTGGGCAGCGGTGAGTTTGGGGATACAGCGCCACCTACAGGACACTGGGCTCACATCAGGGGAAAGACTGTAACTTCACAGCTTTTTCCCTGTGGCCTATAAACTTCAAACTGTGTCTAGCCCATAACGGAATCAACGGTTCTTCGCCTCCAGCTGGCTATTAGTGGACTCAATCTTACCCTATTCTGTTTTTATCTCCACTTATTTTATTTGGGTCTGTGTTTTTGTTATTCTTCTTTCCGCTTTTCTTTTTCCTCCCACCCTTTTCCTCTCCTTTTTTTCCCTTCATCTCTCCGTTTTCTCTACTCCGTGCCCACTCTACTAGCCTTCATTTCTCTATTTCATTTCATCCTTTAATCTTATTACTAATCTCTTCTTCCTCTATCTCTCTGTCACCTAACTCATTAGTAACCCTTTCACTTTTAAAAGGTGATGCTTGAATGCTGTCAATATATCCATGGTTAATATTAAGTCTGGGCATCTGATCATAGTTCTGGCTTATGAGGTTGGAGGGATCAGAGCAATAACTACCAGTTTACCATCTCTGGGGTTCTGTTTGATATTGTTAATGCTTAGTGCTTTTCTTGGATTGTGGTTGAAAATATTAAGACAGTGCTAATCTTTTTTTTTTTTTTTTTTTTTAGGTTTTTTGAGACAGGGTCTCGCTTTTGTGGTTCAGGCTGGCCCTGAGCTCAGCCTCCAACTCAGATCACAATTCTCCTGCCTCTGCCTCCCGAGTGCTGGGATTACAGGCGTGAGCCACCACGCCCGGCATTGTGGTATGTGGTACTGGTTGCTGCTGGGGTGAGTCTCCCCGCCCAGTACTGGTATGTGGTTACCAAGGATCGAACCTGGGTCCTTGCGCTTGCAAGACAGGCGCCGGAACCACTGAGCTATATCCCCGGCCCCGACTTAGTGCTAATCTTAAGGGACCTAAATATTAGGAAGAAAGAAACTTGCAACAAACATCATAAGACAATAGGGCAACTATAAAGGCAAGTACAACAGCAGGGACAAAATCTCAGACATGAGGAAGAATTCAAAATCTCAAATGCAGAGATCCTCACCCCACGGTAGTATGAGGGGAAGGGAAATGGAGAAATCTGAAACTCAGCCACCAGGACTCTTCGAGGTGGTAACTAGAGAAGACCTAATACAATGGAAATCTGAACTGATTTCTGAGATGAAAACAGAGATACTGGACATAGTTAATGTTATGATTAATAAAGCCAAAGAGGAGATCAAGGATCTAATAGAAATGGAGATAGCAAAAGCAATGGAACCTCTTAAGCAGCTACAAATAGAAACCCAGGCAATCAAAAAAAGAAAATGAAAGTTTACGCAGTAGAATAAGCACTGTAGAAGACCGAATCTCAGATCTAGAGGACACGATCGCAGCCCATGAACAGGAAACATATAATTTATGGAAAAAGACAAAAGACCATGAGAAATCTATTCAACAGCTCCTAGATGATTCAAAGAAGAATAACATAAGGCTTATTGGAATTACTGAGGAAGCAGGTGATGATACAAAAGATATAAAAAATTTGTTCACAGAAATAATAGCAGAGAACTTCACAGACAAAGAAAGAAAATTAGACATTCAGATACACGAAGCATACAGAACTCCACAGGGCCGAAATATACAAAAACCCACACCTAGGCATATAATTATAAAAGTTCCAGATATGAAAATAAAAAGTGAAATACTAAAAGCAGCTAGGGAAAAGAAAAAAATCACCTGCAGAGGAAAGCCCATCAGAGTCACAGCAGATTTATCCACCCAAACACTCAGTGCAAGAAGAGCCTGGAGTGAAGTGTTTCAAACCTTAAAGGACAACAACTTCCAACCCAGGCTGATTTTCCCTTCAAAGTTATCTCTGAAAATTGAGGGGGAAATAAAAATACTTTCACGACAAAGAACATCTTAAAAACTTCATGCATACAAAACCTGCACTACAAAATATTCTAAAGGATATCTTGGAGAAAAAAAATGAAACTTATAAACCCATGAGACCCAGCAGAGTCATCCCACTGAGCCAAACAAGAAACTGATGAGGAAAAAAAAAATCAAAGAATAAAAGAGCCTAGGCCGGGGAGTTAGCTCAGTGGTTCCGGCGCCTGTCTTGCAAGCGCAAGGACCTGGGTTCGATTCCCCGGTAACCACATAACAATACTGGGTGTGGAGACTCACCCCAGCAGC
>PVIR01045713.1:0-10558 GCA_004026965.1 Petromus typicus
CCTACTATGAACCCACAATGTTTTGAATTCCCACTACTGCTGGAGGGTTTTAAGTGCTATTTAGATTTATTCTTCTCAAATTTTAATTTCAGATCTGGTACTCACAGCTGTATAACATTGTTCCTTTTAAGTTAAATTTATCTTGAGATTATTACATGATAGATCCCAATCAAGTTTTATTGATAGGAAGACCTTGTCTCATTACTAAATATCTGTGTCTTTTCTCATTCCTAGAGATCTATGGTATCTATGTTATGCATCCTAGAATCAATGCAAATGAAAATCTGTCTTTTACTCCCAGTACTAGGGCTTGAACCCAAGAACTTCAAACTAATTCTCCAGCCCTTTTCAAAGTACGGAATTTTGATATAAGGCCTTGCTAAGTCATTAAATTTTTCACTGTACTCTTAAGTTTTGATACTTCTGCCTCAACCTCCCAGAGTGCTAGGTTTACAAGCATGTGCCATCCACCCAGTGACATTTTAAAACTATATTTTCTCAGTAATTTTCTAGAATTCAGATTCTAGAAATAATGTCTTTCTTACATCAACCTTTATTTGTACAGGATTTGTTAGCTTCAAAAACTTAGCATTTGAGGCCAGATGCCTTTTTTATGTGTAGTGGACACTTTCCCCTACCAGACAGTCTAATAATAATGAGTTTTTCTTCACGCTTCTGTAGTAGGCATTGAGCTAAGCATTTACTATGATGCATACTTTTCATTTCAACCTCTTAGTGTCCATGAGGTAAACACTATCATTAATTCTATTTTCCAGATAAGCACACCAGGGTTCAGGTGCAGTACTGCCCTAAAACTAGTAAGATTTGAAGCCTGGATATCCCCTTTGTAATCTCTGAATATAGTCATGCTCTACATCACTGTTCTCTGATGTTTACTTATATTATAGTATTTCATCTTGCATGGAATGAAAATTTGAAGAGTTAAAGTCCGAAGCACTTGTGCTTATTCATAACAACTCAAATGTAAAGCCCCCTAATTCAGTAGTTACTAACTTGGAGGATAGAAAATACTCTTTACTTAACGTATGTAGAACTGCTTAGTTGAAAATATTAAAGGAGAGAATTGTTACCAAGAAATACATATCTAAAATATTGTCTTTTCCTTAAGACATAAGAATACATTTGCCTGTCTCTTGTGAATCCACAGTTTCTCTGCGACAATGATCCTAGTCTTTTAAGGTTTATCTTACATTAGTCATATAAACCATGAGAGCATATACCAGTGTAGACGTTGGCAATCTCAGCACAGAATCTGTTTCAGGATTTTTTTTTTCATTTTTATAGCTATTTTGCCCATTTCTAATATAACAGTTTTCAATATTGTGCTTATATTATCTTTCCAAAGCTTTTGACTTAGTTTTTATAGAATCAACATCTTTGTGTACCCATATTTCATCAAATTTCATAATCATTAAGTTTCATAATTGAAGTGTAACAAGTCATCTGGCATCAGCTGGTCTAGGAAGATGCAGCCGACACTGTTAGCATGCGATCCAACTTGTGGGAGTCATAAGTGTGTGAGGCACAGGGATGGCTGCTGGCTTGTTGGTACCAATGAGCCCTCATCAGGCTGGCATCAAAAGAGTGACCAGCAGTGTTGACCCAGGAGGCAGATTCAAGGAAAGTGAGTCCCACAGAATGCCTGCTACACGTGATGTAGAACTTCACAGTTAGGCAAGTCATCCAGCAGGTATGGTGATGCACTGCAAATGATAGCTTTGGGCAGCATCATATGAAGCAAAAAATCAAGCCCCTTAAGTATAACTGTATATTTTTAAACTTATGCTATTTGTATTCTTATGGTAATATACAAATAGTTAAATAATTCAGTCATAATTTATGTTATCAGCTTTGCTTCCACTTAAATTAGTGTCCTAACTCATTATCCCTGGAGAAAAAGGGACCTTAAAGCAGGTCCTCGTGTTAAAGGAGCCTGCAGTGTCAGATGCGGTTGACCCTCCAGCATCAGAGTGTTGTGCTCCCAGCCTCGCGCCACCTCCCCCTCTTTCTCTCTAGTTTCTGTAGCATTTAACATGTGCCTGACCTCACTGTGGCTGTGGCACTGGGGAAAAAACTACTGAAGTACACTGCAGCCAACATACTATGTAAAATTTCATCACAGTCAGCTAATAAATATCATAGGTGCAGACTTTAGAAGAAATTCAGTTCTAACATATAAGCCAGGGATGGCAAACCTTTTCAAGCTTTCATCAGTGGAAACTGTGTGGCAGCACATGTGCCATTGGTTCAGCACCACTGATAAAAGCCAAGTCCATTGCTGGAAAAATCCTGGGGCAACAGAGCATCCGTAGTGTTCGGACTTACCAAAAAAGGCAGCATGCCCTTAATATTCCTCCTCCTCTCCTCTCCCCTCACCTCACCTCCCCTCGCCTTCCCTTGCCTTCCCTCCCCTCCCCTCCCCTGCCCTCCTCATGAAATGCTAGTGACAACATAGCTCACATTTATGATGTTACTGCTTTTTGTTTTAAATAGGCTTCGTGCTCATAGGACATCCTGTCTGTTGAACCTGTGATTGTCAGAATTCTAGTAATATGACTACGGATTCCTCAGGGAGACACAGAAATAGGCAGAAAGATATTTTAACCGGGTCTTTTTTTTTTTGCTTTTTGAGACAGGACCTCACTATGTAATTCAAAATGACCTTGAACTCATGGTGATCCTATCTCTGTCTCCCAAGTTCTAGGACTACAGGCATGTGCCACCATTCCCAACATAACCTAGTTATCTTCTTCGAGGACATAATATTTAATTTATAGTTTTTATTTAGCCACCATGGTCAAAGTACCAAGATTTATAAGTGGAAAATCCTACACTATAGAATTAAATCTTGCTTTAAAGCTAACTGGCTTGTTGCCTACGCATGACTTGTCTCATTTTCTGTGGCTCCACAGGTCTCTTTCAGTTTTTGACCAAGTGCAATTCTCTATATGACATATTTTTTTAATTTTAATTTTTTATTGTACATATTACAGTGCTATAATCACATTTATGTGGGCCATTGGTATATGTATAAAATATGTATCAATTAGTGAGGAGCTTTTCCTTTTTTAAGGTACCAGGTAATCAAACTTGGGCCCTGGTTCTTCCAAGGTAGCCGCAGTACCACTTGCAAAAGATCCCCAGCCCCATGAGGCATATTCTTGAATCTTAGAGGGATGCATTAAGGAAAGAGAACAGCTCCTATAGGTTGCCTTGGTGGAACTTCTGTTGCACCAATGGTCAACAATATTGATGAGCTTATAAGTATACCAGGTGGAATATTGCTGTCAAAGTCAGTTACTGAAGGTGCTGTGATATGGCATTGTCCTGTTTCTCAGTAGCTTGGAGAAACTGCTGTGATAGACCAGAGCTCAGCTAAGAATATTTCTTACTTCTACAGAGAGGAAAAATTAGGTTTTTGTGTATCTAATTAGTCTGATAACTCTAAACCACCAGGTTTTATCCCTGCTGCTCACCTTTCTCCTCCCAATATGCCATCCTTCCACACATTACGTTTAGCAGTATGATCAACAACAGGATTTCAGTTGCTGCAGTGAAAGCATTTTCTTTCTTTGCCTCATATTGTCTGGTAATCAGCCATCTTTAACTTTAGAATATTGCACATAACTTCATACGTATTAAAGTGACAGTTTTAGCACTTTGATACATTCTCACTTTTGCTATCAAAAGCAGTTTTTCAAGTTCCAGTCTGTTAAATGAGCCTCATTAGCAGTTATTGCAAGTTTTTTTTTGATTATTCATTTTATTTTATTTTTTAAATTGAAATCTTTATTGGTACATTACATACACATCATGATTGCACTCCACAATGGGGATTTGTACCAGTATAAGACACAACTTAATTCTCATTTTTTCCCATAGCCCTACCCACCCTACCACCCCCCATATACATAAAATTTGTTTCCTTTCTTTTTTGTTATAATCTCATTATTTCCCCCTTCACCCTATTTCACTTTGAGTATTTTCTATTTCACAACATATAACATACAGTTCTAGAACTCATTTGCATATTTATTTTCTCATACCAGAGAAAAGATGCAATATGTAGCTATCTGTGACCTATTTATTTCACTTATGAGGAAATCCTCAAGGTATGTCCATTTAAGTATAAATGATCCAAACTTATCATTTTTTATGGCAGAGTAATACTCCATTCTATAGAAGAACCACAGCTTTTTTTATCCAGTCTCCACCTGATGGCTGTTTCCAAGATGTAGCAATCACCAACTGAGCTGCTATAAACATGGGTGCACATATGTCGCTGTGATAAGAGTCTTTTAGTTCTTGTGTGTGTATACCTAGCAGAGCGATGGCCGGGTCAAATGGGACCTCCAATCCTAGCTTTTTGAGGAATCTCCAAACTGATCTCCACAGGGGTTGTACGAGTCTACAGTCCCACCAACAGTGGAGAGGGGTTCCTTCTTCTCTGCAGCCTCGCCAACATTTGTTGCTGGCTAATTCTGAAATGGCAGCCATTCTTTGTGGAGTGAGATGAAATCTCAGTGTTGTTTTCATCTCCATCTCTCAAATGACTAATGATGTTGAGCATTTCTTCATATGCTTCTTAGCTGCTCTTACTAAATCCAAACTTTCATCTGGAACCACAAAAGATCTAGAATAGCAAAAGCAATTCTAAGCAACAGGGACATGGTGGGGGGTATTACAACTCTGAACCTGAAACTGTACTATAAAGCCACCGTGATAAAAACTGCATGGTACTGGCAAAGTAACAGACCTGAGGATCAATGGAGTAGACCAGAAGATCCAGAAACTACTCCAGATACACTGAGCCACCTCATCTTTGACAAAGGAGCCAAAAATCCTCAATGGAGGAAAGATAGCCTCTTTAACAAATGGTGCTGGAAAAACTGGGCTCTAACTTGCCAACGACTAAAACTAGATCTAGCTCTTACACCGTGTACCAAGCTAAAATCAAAGTGGATAAGAGACCTAAATATTAAAACAGCCACTCTAAACCTGCTGCAAAACAGGTTAGGTAAAACTCTTGAAGACATTGGCTTAGGGAAAGACTTCTTAAACAAAACCTCTGTAGCACAGGAATTGGCAGAAGAAATCAGCAAATGGGACCTCATTCTTTTAAAAAGCTTCTGCACAGCAAAGGAAACCACCAACAGACCAAAAAGGCAACCAACAATGTGGGAAAAAATCTTTACCAGCTGTTCCTCAGACAAAAGGTTACTATCTAGAATATATAAAGAGCTCAACAAAATCAGCCCACCCAAATTTAAAGACCCAATTCAAAAGTGGGCATCTGAAATGAACAGATATTTTTCAGTTATTGCCAAGTTTTAATGGATTATTTTATAGTACATAGAGTACATCAGAAACCACAGGCAAATAGCCACACTAACTTTGAACTATTGGTTGTATCCTATAATAGACTGATAGTTAAAACTACACCAGTCTAAGAGAATTTTCACGGAAATACGCATTATTTCCTTAGACTATAAACTTTTTTCCTCAGAGTTCCTGTGTGTGTAAATACATATGAGCATCTGTAGATTGAATATTCATAATAATTAATTAACCATGACATACCTACAGCTACACTCTGCCAGGCGTCTGTATTACGTTAACAGTTAGGTGGCTCAAGCTTAATTCTTCGTTTTTCATGTGGAGTTAAATCATTTTGTTGTTTCCAGTGGAGATGTAAGTGGAAAAAGTGCTCAGATATAACCAGTGTGTCTTTTTGGTTTTGAATCTTTGCTAAGGTGGGCAGACCTGGAATACCATTTTCCTAACTATCTGTGAAGTGTTAAATAAGACAAGAATCGTAAATGTAATATTTAAAGTCTAGCAAATCTTATTCTCACAATTTTATTATTACAATAGTATTATATTGAATATATATATATATATATATATATATATATACACACTTCAGTCATTCTACCACAATTTCACATGTATCTGGTGGGGTGGTTAATATAGATAATTATTTTGATCAGATTAATACCCCTGATACCCACCCATAGGCTTCTTTTTTACCTATGCTCCCTTGGAAGAAACAGCTTAAAGAGGGTCAACCTAATAGAGGAAGCAATGTCATAGTTCAGGGAAAAAGAAAAGAAAATTACCAGGGAACATTATGTAGCTAGGTGAATATCTAAAAATTTGTGATTATTTTGAGTATTTTTTTCTTTTAAAAATTCCTCCTAAGGTCAGGGATTTAGCTCAGTGGTTCCGGCATCTGTCTCACAAGGGCAGAGTCCTGAGTTCAGTCCCCATAACCAACCACATACCAAAATGCCAGGCGTGGTGGCTCATGCCTATAATCCCAGCATTCAGGAGGCAGAGGCAGGAGGATTGCTGTGAATACACATATTTATTACTTAGTATTTTTGTTGTCAAGAGAGGTTGGTTGAGGCTTGCCTGGGCTACATAGTGAGCTCAGAGACAGCCTGAACTATAAAGGTGAGACCCTGTCTCAAAAAAGAAAAAAAATCCTTCTAGTCAGGCATGGGGCTGCACACGTGTAATCCTGGCAGTCAAGAGTCCAGGCAGGAAGATTGCCAAGAGTTTAAGGCCAGAATGGACTACATGGTGAGTTCACAGTCAGTCTGAACTACACAGCAGGACTCTTTCTGGAGAAAAAAACAAAACAAAACAAAAAACCAGAAAAACATCCTTCTATAGATACAGGAATATTATTAGGCTTGTGAGGGGAAAAAAAAAACTTATTAGATGCCTTACCATGGGAAGTTTAGGAATATTTTATACCTTGTTCTGTTTTCTAACATGGATAGGTTTCTTCGGGTAAGTGATGAAGTCCAGGTAACGCATCTGTCCTCAGCCATACTTTCATCTCTGCTCTTGAACTCAACAGGTAATTTTTTATAGTGAAAGGTTTCATTTATGCATTGTAATTTATTGTTTCAGTTGCTCTTTGTTTTATTAAGATTACATAAGTGATATACTTCATTTGAAGGTGATTCTCTACACCTTCACAGAGAGGTTTGGCACACCAGACATGTTCCTAAGAAAGGAACCTAGAAATGTGTTTTGCTACCATGTTACATTTGAAGTGAGGTCTCCGGTGTTGGCCCGGCCAGCCCTAGACTCCTGGGCCCACATGACCTTTCCACCATAGCCTTCCGCGGAGCATGGGCTGCTGCACCCAGTTTGCGTCTGTCTGCTCAGAGCTTACAGGCCATTAAGAGTTAAGATTTTGCATGTTTACTCCTTTGAAAATAAACTTCCTCGCCTTGGCTGTGATCTCAGGGCCCAGCATTAGTTAGTTGGACCCTATCGCTAAGGCACAGGGCGCCTGTGCCATTTCAGTTCGGAAGGTTGTGGGTGCAGTCAAAAGGGGATGTGCCTCAACCGTTCCTCACATCCTTTATTTGAAAATAAATTTGAAGATAGATTGCCACTGGACTTTGACTTTCTCTCTCTTTCTCTCTCTCTCTTTTTTTAAACTTTTTGAGAGGGTCTCGCTGTGTATGTAGTCCAGGGTAGCCGTTAGCTCCTTACATACTACAGGGTGGCCTTCAACTCATGATGATCCTGCCTCAGCTTCCTGAGTGCTGAAATTACAGGTGTGCGCCACCGTTCCTGACAAGATCATCATTTACTTTAAGATCCAGTTATAAAAACTGCAGTTTGTTTTGCTATAAAACTGGTGATGAAGTTGTAGCTCCTATAGTTTCTTGTGAGAAATTGATTTTAGAAGCTGATGCTAAAAATTGTTTTCAGGAAGTGGCAAAACATTTTGCCTTCTTGTTGGTCAGTATTTGGTGTGTTTGCTTACTGTACATACTATTTTGTCAACTCCCAACCAAGAATTAAGTTTTATGTTCAAACATACAACATTCAAGACACATTTGCCTCCATGTTTGTCTTTTATTTTCTCATCCTGTTACTATAATTTATATACGTGCTTTGATTAATGGCATTAAAAATACTTGCAGAAAAGACATTGAGCTGCATTTATATCCATGTAAAATACTTCCTAGGCTTTTTCCTCTGCTCGAGCCATGTTGCTGACAGCTGTTACCTGCCTCCATCTGTAATGGGTGTGCAGACATTCACCGGTCCTTTTTCTTACTGCTTTCCTATAAATGCCCCGCTGATAAGGGATGCTTGGATCTGAAACATGTGAGCTTCTCTAATGCATTTGTTGTACTCTGCCTCCTTCACTTTGGAACACCTCCCGAGTTTACACATGAATTGCAGCTAACTTCTGCAATTCTGTTTATGTCAGGTTCGTGTTGTCTCTTGCTCAAGTTGTAGCAATAGGTTTTCTTGAGCCTCTTTAGAAGTTTTCCCTGCTCAAAGTTCAGCTTATTATCTTTGCCGGTCTTGTTTAGTCATGTTACCAAATATGCCAGTTGGGTAATTTATTAAGATTGAGAACCTGCAGGTGGTTGGTTGAGGCCTGGTCGTAACACCTGAAGAATACAAGAGGGAAGGAAGCAGACTATAGCAGAGAGCCTTCAGTTCATGCTGCATATCTGATAATAGCTTAAGAAAAAAGGAGGAATAGGTGGGAAGAAACATTCAGCAGGGAGAATCTCAGACCTGGATGTGTTTTGACAAAAAAGATTAACATAATGGAGCAGTGGTGAGCTTCAGAAAAGTCACTTGGTGAGGAATATGGCCAGGCTTTGTTAACCCCAACTCCCTCTTACCTGCTCAGTTACTGACTAGGGGCCTGCCCCGGAAGTGAGGCTGAGCCTCACACTACAGCAGATCCTAAGGCAGCACAGCCAGAGACTGAGCATTCTTTGTGTCTGAACTGCTTGCATTTCCTTCTTGGAGATCGATGGCTGCATTTTTTGGGCTGCCCTGCATGGTGAGTGTTACAGCATGGCCTGTATGCTTTGGGGCCCGCTGAACAAAACAGCCCCCCTGTGGAGCTTGCTGTTTAGTGAAGGGAAACAGACCATAAAGCACAAAAGGACTTGTTATAAAAACAGTACAGAAATACAGAGAGGAAACCCTCCCTGATTCCAGTAATTTTACTTATATTGTTCTATCATATACACGTATTTATAAATTACCTAGTTTTTCTGTTGTCAAGAGTACGGTAAAAATTTTTACAATAGTTTTAAAAATTAAAATAACTGCACTGTTATTTATTCAAATAGCCACACCATTTTTAATCTCTGTTTTGTGCCAGAGACAGTGCCTGGGAGGAAAACAAAGGCCTGCACCCCTATGCCTTCATGGTATTTGCAGTATACAATTCTGCTGTTAAGCCAAGGGATAAGCTATTGAATGTCAATTTCCTCTTAAATCTAGAATCTCTTTGCTCTGTTTGAAACTAAATTCATTTAGACAGATGGTAGAATTCTTGGGCTTATCTTCCATTATTTCTTTTTTTGATTTCAGTTTTTTGAATTTTTGTCACATACTGTGCTCAACAGTGTTATCTTCTGCACAAGGAATTGGTACATAGCTTTGTATGTTCTAATATTCAGTCTTTGTGCTGAGTTTAGTTTTTAGCAGTCATTTTTATTACCCAAAAACCTATTATTTTTGTTTTCCTGTAGTTATTTTTCATAATAGCTTTTCCCTGTTAAACGCTTTTTTTCCTACTGATTATAATTTAAAACCTTTTTTCTGAATTCTTTTCCTTGAATGATCTGTTTTCTGGTTGTAGCATTGCCCTAGCCCTTCTTTAATTGCCTGCTGTTGTTTTCCTTGGTTGTAAAGCAATCTTGATCATGTTTAGGTGGTGGCTTGAGTTTCCTGAAGCTCTGTAGGAGTCTTTCCCCAGCTGACCTCTCCTGACATAGTTTGTCAGGCACTTTGAGGATGGAAACCACAAGTTAGGAGCTTCAGTAAATGTTTTGCACATGAATGAACCTCCTGGCCTGATGTAAAAGGTAAAATTCATTGATCATGTGGTGGCACAAATCCATATTATAATCCCTTTGGAGGTGGAGGCAGGAGGTTTGCAAATTAGAAGTCCAGCTGGACAACGTAGTGAGACACTTCGCCCAGCATGATGCCCCACACTCACCTCCCAAAGGAAGAAGGAAAACAAGTATTTTTGAGTTGAAGAGCCAGTGTACATTGTATTTCTAGCATCAGATAAGGAGGAGCAGTCAGGGCCATCACCTTTGTCACACTTAATGCACCTGCAATTCCTTTTCTACTCTTTTCAGGAAATCAGACCACAGACAAGTTTGTATGTGCCATGCGGTTTTGTGGAAATTAACCAAGACCACCAATTGATCCCTGTAGATTTTTACTGTTGTAAACTTTAGTAGACATGCCTGATAGTCCAGAGAATCATGAAACATACTACTCTGATGAGTGCCAGGGGTCTTAAAGTACCTATCACAGCTAGGTGAATGTTTTTGCTCTTAAATGATACCTTTCTTGGCATTTTTTTTCTTTAACCACTTTGATATAATTTGACAGAACGCCATAATGAAGTTTACCCTTTTTTGGCAGGTTAATGAGTGTTTTATGAGCTACTTGGTCAAACACTGTTTTATTTTATTTATTTTAATTTTTTTTATTTTTGTTGTTGTTGTTTCTTTTT
>PVIR01045714.1:0-10587 GCA_004026965.1 Petromus typicus
AATACTGGGTGTGGAAACTCACCCCAGCGGCAACCAATACCACATACCAGTGCCGGGCGTGGTGGCTCACGCCTGTAATCCCAGCACTCGGGAGGCAGAGGCAGGAGGATTGCTGTGATGTGAGTTTGAGGCTGAGCTCAGGGCCAGCCTGAACCACAAAGCGAGACCCTGTCTCAAAAAACCTTAAAAAAAAAAAAAATGTCAGTAGTATCCTGGCAGAGGACAGCTGTGTTTTCTGGGGAATACTGCAGTCCCTAGCTCTCTTGGTTGTGCCGAGGGCTGGTGGCTGAGCACAGGGCAGCAGACTGTGCGTCATAATGTAAGATCTGGTCCTTTGAAGCGTCCCACACCCAACTCCAGTGTCTCCTTTTGCAGTGACTGTATTTCAGATGACGGGACTACAAGACTGGAGGAGACTGCGAACCACACTGGACTCCTCACACATGAATGAGAGGAAAAATCGCTTCCTGTCATTGTCCTAAGCCATGGAGATTTTCAGCATTTGTTATTATAGTGTGTTATAATACAGCCTGACTGAAATAAATACCAAAAGGCTGATATACAAAAACAAACATTGAAAGTAGCAATTTCCCTGCTATCCCAGTTTCTGTTTCTATAATAAAATGCCCAAGACAGGTACAGTGGCATGCAATTATTTTCCCAGCTCTTTAGGAGGCTGAGGCAGGAGGATCACTTGAGCAGCTCCCTAGTAGCTAGGATGGCAGATGCCTGCCACTGTGTCCAGTGCTCTTCTCTTCTTCTTAGAAAGCCACTCATGCCATCTGGAGGACTTTTCTAACCTTAGTTATCTCCCAGAAGCCATGCCTCTGAATACTATTAACTTATGAACATGGGGATTGTTTCACTTTTGGGGGATGCATCCAGGCCACAGTCCTGTCCTCACTCTCCTGTCTTGCTTCTGTGAGGGCCCCTTGAGGAACTTTAGCAGCTTCTGTTAGCATTTATGTCTGCACGTCTAGGTACGATTTCATTTTTCTTTCCCAGTACTGAGGATCGAACTCAGGACCTTGCACTTATGAGGCAGGCCCCAGAATCACTGAGCAAAATCCCCAGCCCAAGTTTCAGCATTCTTAAATCATCTAACCTCGATTGGACCCCTCTCATCTTCATGAAAGGAACATCAAATGTGTTGGTTAGATCCATATCCAGTTTTTACATTATTCAGATGTGAAGATGTAGAACTCATGAGACAAATAGTTCCTATATTTGTTTTCTTATATAACTTTTTACTTTCATTTTATCTGCACTCTTGTTTGCTGTATCTCTTCTTTGGTCCCGTTTGCTTCTTTTTCTATTGTGTTGTTTGGGTTTCTTTGAAACAGGTTCTTGCAACTATCATCCAGGCTGACCTTGAACTCCTGGTCCTCCCTACAGCTTCTGATCATCACAGGCATGCAACACCGTGCCCAGCTTGCTAATTAGAAATATATACACATGGGCCGGGGATTTAGCTCAGTGGTTCTGGCACCTGTCTTGCAAGCGCAAGGACCTGGGTTCAATCCCCGGTAACCCCGTACCATACTGGGTGTGGAGACTCATGCCCAGCAGCAACCAGTACCACATACCACAGTACTGGGCATGGTGGCTCACGCCTGTCATCCCAGCACTCGGGAGGCAGAGGCAGGAGGATTGCTGTGATGTGAGTTTGAGGCTGAGCTCAGGGCCAGCCTGAGCTACAAAGCGAGACCCTGTCTCAAAAAAAACAAAACAAAACAAAACAAAAAACCCAAAATATATATATACATACATACATATCATCATCTCTCCATATACTCCTGGTGGACATAGCCATTGTTCCCTGTGCCCCCCTTTCTGCGTTCAGGAACTCACCTGTGGACTCATGGGAAGTGGAACTCCCCGCCATACGAATGGAAGAGCCTAGAAGTTCACTTTTCCAGCCTCTAGAAGCTAGAGCGCTTGGCTTGGGCTTCCCTGTCCCATACACTTCACGTTTGATTCCAGACTCTGAGTTGAGAACTCAAGACAGAAGAATCAGGAATGGCAAGGAACTTTCGCAGCTGCAGTGGGACGGCAGCACGAGTGAGTGGTAACATCGAGTGGCCGGAGACTGGCAGTGGCAGCTTGGGTGTGGGGGGTAGCAGCCACCACATGACCCTCCCAAGACAGCTTACAACCTGGGCGGGAGAGATGTGTCCACCTGGGCGGCCATGGACGAAGTTCTCCAGCCCTTGCGATTACACAGGCGCTCACTGTCCTTTTAGGCCCCAGCTTGAGAAAAAGAATGCCTGTCATTTTCCAGATGGTTACATAAGGGCAGGGCTAACTTCCTGGGCATGTGACCTTGCTACACCCTGGCTCTCAGAGGAGCCCAACTCACTCCGATGTTCTGTCTTCTTCACCCTGCAGCTCTTTTTTCTGCCTTCTTGGCACCAGGGCTTAGGACTTTTAATTTGTTCTAATATCACTGCAGCAAAAATCATGATAAAACACTCCCCCAAAGTACAAAAAACTACTTGAAAAGAAGAAATGGTTTTGTCTCATGTCATAAAAATATATGAATTAGGGGCCGGGGAGTTAGCTCAGTGGTTCCGGCGCCTGTCTTGCAAGCACAAGGGCCCGGGTTCGATTCCCCGGTAACCACATAACAATACTGGGTGTGGAGACCCACACCCAGCAGCAACCAGTACCACATACCACACTGCCGGGGCATGGTGGCTCACGCCTGTAATCCCAGCACTCAGGAGGCAGAGGCAGGAGGATTGCTGTGATGTGAGTTTGAGGCTGAGCTCGGGGCCTGCCTGATCTATAAAGCTAGACCCCATCTCAAAAATACATATATGAATTAAAGAAAAAACCTTACAGATAAGGGGAGATGGGGAGGCCAAGAGGAGGTTGGAGGGACAGAGAAGGCAGACTTGGGAGTCTGGTGGTCCACGGAAAAGAAGGTAAAGTATATGTGAAAGGTGATGGAAGATCTTTCAAGGATTTGAAACAGGGAAATGACATGATCCAATTTGAACTTGCAAAAGACCCCAGTGGGTGCCTTGTGGGCCTGGATCAGGCCTCAAGAGCGGAAATAGGTAGAAATGAACAGACCAGTGAGGCAATTATAGGTATAGTTGTTCCAGGAGAGGACAGGGGAAAATGGAGGACAAAACAAAACAAAAGCAAAACAATCATTGCACTAGAATCCTCAGTACAAGCTGGATGTGGGTTTGTGGACCTCCTTTAAAGAGATCTTCCTCAAATATCATCCCATTTGCCAGTTATTGCTCTAGCTAGACTCTAAGAGGGACTGGAGGAGGAGAAACTACATCTTGCCAACACTCAGAAGCTGGACCAAGAACTCAGAGGAATCCTTATCCCAACTTCAAAGTCCTTTACAAAGAACCTGTTTCTCCCTGTGCTTGGCTTGTGCCTGAGAAACCTCGATATTCCCTGAATGTTTCGTCCTCTCCTCCCCCAAGGCCACTTCCAGACCCACATCCACTTGCCAGGACTAATGATGGCCGCCTCTGCCCTAGCCTCGCTGTGACCATCCTGAAACACCCATCGGATGCTCTCCCTCCGCTGGAAGGTGTCAGGGATGGCTCTTCACCTCCAGGACGAGGCTCAAGCTCCCTCTGTGATGGGCAGGACTCTTCTCCAGCAGTGCTTCCAGCCCCCTCTGGGTCTGCTTTCCCTTTCCCATGCCCCACTTCATGGTAGCCTTGGCTTCAGCTCTTCCTCTGGCTAGAAAACCTTTTCCATCCTTCTTGTGAGGTCATTTCTACTCTTTCTTCCTGGCCAGCTTGGGTTCCTGGCCTCTGAGAACCAGGGAACTTTCCTTTTCTGTCCTCTCTGTCCTCCTGGGGCGTCTGAAAACCTCTGCTCACTGCTCCAAACTGCAGCTGGTGGGTGGTTTGCCATCTCCGGCAACCAGGCCGCAAATCGTGAAGGCCGATTCTTGTCTGTTCCTTGTGTCCACCAGGTCGACAGCATTTGGCACGTGGCCCGTGCTCACTGACAGTCTCTTGAACTTGATGGCCCTAGCCACACCACCATACCCTCAGTACAGCTCAATTTCTAACATCCTCTCAGGAAGAGAGAGGGGAAGAGTTGCCTTGTTAGGCACAGACACTTTTCTACACCAGGCAGAGCCTCCTCCCCTGCAAGGCCTCTGGGAATTCTCTCCAGTCAGTGATGAGATCCAGGCAGCCAGGGAGAAGACTCTGAAGTCGTCTCCAAGTAAGGTGGAAGGATTAGCTGCTGTCGAAATAGCACGGGAGCTATTAGTAAGGGAATAGTCTCTCTGAGATGAGCCCTCCTGAAACCGACAAAAAGACACGTCCAGATGTGAGCTGCTGACTGGACAAGAAGCTCCGCAGCCTCCTTAGCCTGACGCTTTCCTCTGGCCAGGGATAAAGGGGGCCAAGACGTCTGCGCTGCGCTGCGCTGTGCTGTGCGGCACCATGTCAGGGTGCCGTCCACCGCAGCTCTCGAGGAGGAAGCGATACTCATCAGTTAGTGGGCGTGGGGCCAAGAGCATCTTCACAAGGAAGGAGTGGAACTCAGGCTTTATGAACGGCACTAAAGCTGCATGGAGAATAGAGTCAGTGATCATCATAAGCCAGATATTATCAGAAAAGCATGCATCCCACCTTTTATTAAGATAATTATACCACTTGGCATAGTGGCACATACCTAGAGTCCCAGCACTCAGGAGGCAGAGGCCTGAGTCCAGAGCCCAGACTCCATAGTGAGTTCAAGGCCAGCCTGAATCACCTAGCAAGACCCCATCTCAAAAAAGTGACAAAGTACAGATGGTCAATAAATATACAAAAAAATGTTCAACACTGCTGTCCACTAGAAAAAATGCAAATTAAAACAGCACTGAGGGTTCAGAAAGAATGGCTATCATCAAGAGACCAAATAGTAACAAATCTCAGCGAAGCTGTGGTGAAAAAGGAACTCTCCTACATTGTTGGTGGAAATGTAAACTAGTACAACCGCTATGGAAATCAGTATGGAGATAACAAATAAAACAAATAAAAATAGAAATCCATTGAATCTGGCTGTTCCTCTACTCAGGATCTTCCCCAAAGAGTTAAAAACGTCCCATTACAGTGATATATACATAGTCATGTTTGCAGCAGCACAGTAGCATAATTCATGATAGTTAAACCTTGGAAATGACCTTGATAGCCATCAATACATTAGTGGATAATGAAAAGATGATGCTTACATACAAAGGAATATTGCTGTGTTACTAAGAAGTTTACATTTGAATCATTTGTAGGAAAATAGATGCACCTTGAAACCATGATGTTAAGTGGGATAAATCAGACACACAATCTTAAATATGCTCTGGGACTGGGGGAAGGGCTAAGGATGTAACTCAGAGGTAAATACTGGTCTAGTACACATAGAGTCCTGGATTTAATCCCTGATATCACAATAAAAAAATATTGGTGCCCATTGTGTTAGTTTTCTTTTTGCTATAATGGACTATTTCCCAAATACAACAACTGAAAACATTTACTTACCTCACAGTTTTTGTGGGTCGGGAAACTGGTAGCTCATGTCAGCAGTTCTGGTTGAGAGTATTTTAGGAGATTACAGTCAAACTGTGGGCTTGGGCCATGGTCACCTGAAACCTTCGCTGGAGCTGGCAGACCTGCTGCAGTGACAGCATGCTCACGTGGCTCCTGGCAGGATGGCTCAGCACCTCCTCACATGACTGTTCCCCCAAGCTATATGGGGGTGATCATGACCTGGTGGCTGCCTCGCAACCTAGGTGGGATGATGCTCCAGAGTGGGTCATCTGAGAGAGAGACCAAGTTGGAAGCCTAAGGTTCTTTACAACATGGTCTTAGAAGCTACACCTTATTCCTTCTGCTTCATTCTCCTTGTTAGAAACAAGTCACTTTCAGGCCAGGGATTTAGCTCAGTGGATCCGGCGCCTGTCTTACAAGCGCAAGGACCCAGGTTTGATCCCCGGTTAACCACATACCATATTGGGTGTGGAGACTCACCCCAGCAGCAACCAGTACCACATACCACAATACCGGGCGTGGTGGCTCACGCCTGTCATCCCAGCACTTGAGAGGCAGAGGCAGGAGGATTACTGTGATGTGAGTTTGAGGCTGAGCTCGGGGCCTGCCTGAACCACAAAGTGAGACCCTGTCTCAAAAAAAAAAAACCTAAAAAAAAAAAAAAAAGAAACAAGTCACTTTTAGGTAACATGATGCACACACCTGTAATCCTAGCACTCAAGAGCCTGAGACAGGTGGATCCCTGGAAGATTAAAGGCAGCCTTAACCATATAGTGAGGCCATCACCCACCAAACAACAATAGCAACAGAAATCAAAGCAAGAAAAGACTCACAGGGCGGGGGATATAGCTCAGTGGTTCTGGCGCCTGTCTTGCAAGCGCAAGGACCCGGGTTCGATCCCCGGTAACCACATAACAATACTGGGCGTGGAGACTCACCCCAGCAGCAACCAGTACCACATACCACAGTGCCGGGCGTGGTGGCTCACGCCTGTAATCCCAGCACTCGGGAGGCAGAGGCAGGAGGATTGCTGTGATGTGAGTTTGAGGCTGAGCTGAGGGCCAGCCTGAACCACAAAGCAAGACCCTGTCTCAAAAAAACCTTAAAAAAAAATAAAGGACTCAGAAAGTTCACCCACAACAGGGAAGTAAGGTCCATCTTTTAAAAGGTATATAAAAAGTACCTGATCAGGTCAAGAAGAAATAAAAAAGTCTAAGTCTTGAAGCTACTGAAATTCTTGTTACTGTTGGATCAATAGAGATTTGGCATGAGGAAGAGTTCTAGACTGAGAGAGCTGGGCAAGCTCACTTATCCATTTATGCCTCCATTCATCTACTTGCCCCACAGCTATGCTCTGAATCTCTGCATGCACAGGTGGCAAGCTGTACCGCATGCTGCAGGACTTGTGAAGAAACACAACTCTAGTGAACATAACAACTATTGATCTTTATAGAGTATTTTCTGTGTGTCCAGGACGGCAGAGTGCTTCATGTCTTATTATCTCATCTAATTTTCCCGATACATTCTTGTAACAGGAACTACAAAACAAGTACTACTCCAACAAAAACACCATAAACTGGGAGGCTGTGACTGACCAACATTTATTGCTCTCCCTTTTACAGAATAAGAACTCTGAAAAAACAAAGTCTGCAGATTCCATGGTCTGGAAAGGGCCCACTTCCCAGCTCATCAACATTGCCTTCTTTCTTTTTCTTTCTCTTTCTTTCTTTCTTTTGTGAGACAAGGTCTTGTTTTATAGTTCAGGCTGGTCCTGAACGCACTATGTAGTGCAGGCAAGCCTTGAGCTCACAGCAATCCTCCTGCCTCTGCCTCCTGAGTGCTGGGATGACAGGCGTGAGTCACCACGCCCAGCACTGTGGTGTGGTGTGTAGTTACTGGGGATCAAACTCAGGACCTTGTTCTTGCCAGGAAGACACTGAAATCACTGAGCTATATCCCAGCCCAACATTACCTTTTCACTGTATCTTCCCTGTGTGAAAGGGGCAGGGGTCTGCTCTGGGGCTCTTTTAGAAGCACACTAATCCCTTCCGTGAGGACTCTACCTCAAGGCCCACAACTTCCCGAAGTCCCCACATCCCAACACCAACACCCAGGGGGTTAGGATTTCAACTTATGAATTTTGAGGAGTGACAGACATTCGGACCAGACTGAAATCAAAGGACTCTGATGTCAAAGCCGGTGTATGTTTACACAATCACGTTCTAGTAACTGCAGAATAATGACTATCAGTATTTCATGGTGCGATCCTGCTGTTGGGCCAGCAGCTGAGGATTCTGAGGCTCGAAGCAGTCAACCCCGACTTGTCTCAGGTTGTTTCCGGCAGGGCAGAGCCGCAAAGCCAGTTCCTGAGAATCCCAGGTCTGCGCTCCTTCTTCTACACTTGCTCAAAACGGAGTCTCTTCTCTCCTCTTCCTGGAGAAACAGAGCTAAGATGGAAAAGGACCCCAGTGAGGTGGGGAACGGGGGAAGTGACTTCAGAGGTCTGCAAGCTTTGATAAGTGAGGATCTCGGCTGGTCCACTGAAAAATATGTCAGCCTCTCCCCAGAGGCTGCTCTGAAGACGCTGCGGAACGGCCGGTGCGCCTGATGAGGTGTGACGACCCGGGAGTTGTCAGCCGGCTGGATCTCAGAGACAATCCAGGCCCTGCTGCTGCTCCAAAGAGGGGGTCAGACATGGCTCACAGCAGAGTCCCGACTGAGCCTCGGGCATGCTGGGAAGGTGACAGGCACAACCACTCCACCGCCTCAGGGCCAGAAGCCACATACTGGGCTCCTTGTTCTCATTTTACAGAGGATGAACCTGAGGCATAGAGAGTGACTTGCCCGAATCCATGTAGACATCCGGTCTCAACATGGTCACCTGGGTTCCCAGAGTCGGTAAGCAGGAACCTGGAGCAAGGGCCTTGACCTCAAGGCCTTAGGAAATCTTGCTTTTGTGGATCACAAAACATTATTGTGATGATTCCCTCCATGAAACATTGTATTTGACTATTGCAATAGAGTAGAGTGTAATCCAGACTAAATGCATTGATATATATTAGTTATCATCACATATCGGAAGGAAGGGAGAAGGAGGATCAAGATTCTGTGTACACATGTACCAGCACTGCACAGTGAATGCATTTGTTATATATTGCAAACATATACTGGTGAAAAATTTCTAAGTACATAAAACAACTCATGTGTCTCAAAAAGAACTGTAGGTATTTAGCCTACTGTGCCTAGTGGAGAAACTGGTCTTGTTGGTATGAATTTTAATTCCCTTAATTGTTGCCTGGGTAACCTTGGCCAAGTTACCTCACCTCTCTGGGCTTCGCTTTCTTCCCCTGCAATAAGGTCTTTTTGTTTTTGCAGTACTGGGGATCAAACTCACAACCTTGGGCTTGCAAGACAGGCGGCAGTGCCACTGAGCTAAACCCCCTGTTCCTGGTCTGCAGTACGGGAAGAAATGGTAGATTGTACTGTACCATCATTGCCACTCACGCAAGCGCACTTCTTTCTCTCGAACTGAAATGCTGAACCCGTTAAACAATAATCCACCCCCCATTCCTCCCGCCTCCCTGCCCCAATAACCATTATTCCACCTTCTCTTTCTCTAGGAAGCGAACTCGCCTAGAACATCATATAAGTTTTCCAGAATAAGCTCGACTACTGGAATGCTGGGTCATTTTCCCCATGATTCTCTGAATGGAGGTTAGGAAAATATGCTCCCATTACAATGAGGATGGCACAAAGGCAAAGGACCAGAGGCCACTGTAAGAGTTTGTGGATTTAGCTGCAGTGGGCGTGGCTGAGAAGGACTCAGAGCCTGGGGAGTGGCCTCCTCTGCACTCTGCCTGCCCCACTGCCCTCACACCCAGGAGGGGAATTTCAATCTGATGAGTCAAATAAGCAGCAAACCGGACTGTTTCCCGTAGGATGACAGACTGGGAACCTGAAGAGGACCTTAGGGATCATTTAGCCTAAAGGCTGCATCCTGGTCTGTCAACTCACACGGCTCGGGAAGATGGAAACGTGGGTTCTGGAACAGAAGGAACTGTGTCAGAGCCTCAGCTCCCCTGAATCACGAGCTATGTGACCTTTGGCAAGTTACTCAACCCCTCTGGGCCTCAGTAGCTGCATAGAAATTGTGAATCTTACTAGTGTTGACTTCATAAGTTATTCAGAGGATGTAAATGGAACAGTAAATTAATGGATAATTAAATTTTAAAATTTTATTACATAAAAAGATACAGAATGCCATTCATTCCCCCTCGGTTTGAACACACTTAGTCTACCATTGTCCCTACTTTCTAGAGCAGTTCTGGGAACCTTCCTTCTGGTCTTTACCCAGTGTGATGAAAATACAACGAATGCTACTGAGTGTCATTTCATGTAAAATCAGGCTTGTAAAAAGTTTGCGGTGTTCTCGTCCACCTTCAGTGCTAAGCCACTTCTGGCTCTTCCCCAAAGTCAAAGTCAAAAAGACCTTGGAGGGCTGAGGATCTAGCTCGGTGGTTCTGCGCCTGCTTTACAAGTGCAAGGGCCTGCGTTCATTCCCCTGGTAACCACATATTAACAATGCTGGGCATGGTGACTCATGCCCATAAGCAATCAGAACCACATACAACAGTGCCAGGTGTGATGGCTCACACCTGTAATATCAGCATGTGGCAGGCAGAGGCAGGAGGATTGCCGTGAGTTCGAGGTTTGCTTGGGCTACATAGTGAGCTCAGGGCCAGCCTGAACTACAAAAGCAAGACCCTATCTCAAAAAAACAGGGTCTTGGGGCCGGGGAGTTAGCTCAGTGGTTCCGGCGCCTGTCTTGCAAGTGCAAGGGCCTGGGTTCGATTCCCCGGTAACCACATAACAATACTGGGTGTGGAGACCCACACCCAGCAGCAACCAGTACCACATACCACAGTGCCAGGCGTAGTGGCTCACGCCTGTAATCCCAGCACTCGGGAGGCAGAGGCAGGAGGATTGTGTTGTGAGTTTGAGGCTGAGCTCAGGGCCAGCCTAAACCACAAAAAAAGCGAGACCCTGTCTCAAAAAACCTAAAAAAAAAAAA
>PVIR01045715.1:0-10589 GCA_004026965.1 Petromus typicus
GAGGATTGCTGTGATGAGTCTGAGGCTGAGCTCAGGGCCAGCCTGAACTACAAAGTGAGACCCTGTCTCAAAAAACCTTAAAAAAAAAAAAAATTTATAGTTTCCGATTTTTTTGGTACTGGGGATTGAACTCGGGACCTTGTACTTGTGAGGCAGACACAATGGAGCCACTGAGCTAAATCCCTGGGCCAATTTTCCCATTTTTACTATTACTAGGCAGACTATCTTCCTCCAAAACTGGGCTTTGGCTGTTTCCTTGCTTTCTACCAATATTTTGCTCCCATCTCCACCTACGCACTCATTACCCCTCCCTCCCTCCCTGCCTCCTTCCCCGGTAACCACATACCTATACTGGGTGTGGAGCAAAAAATTAGACAGGGACTCACTTTGTAATTCAGGTTGGCCTTGAATTCACTAGGTAGCTCAGGCTGGCTTTGAATTCATGGAGATCTTCCTGCTTCTGCCTCCCAAGTGCTGGGATCACAGGTGTATGCCACCACATCAGGCACCTACCCATTATTTTAAAGCCAACTTCTGTGATTAGGTATTTTATGCCCCTCAGGGGCCATATGGGTTGTATTGTTAATCCTCTAATAATCCCTCAGTATCTAGGAAGTTGGTTCTAAGACTCCTCAGCATACCAAAATCTGCAAATGCCCAAATCCATTATGTAAATTGATGCCATATCTGCATATCACCTACACACATCCTCGTTCTTTAAATCATCTCTAGATTACTTACAATATTTAATACAATACAAATGTTATGTAAGTAGTTACACTGTATATAGTTCAGGGCACAAAGGCAAGAAAAAAGTCTGTACATGGAATAGATGCAATTTTTTAAAAAACTACTTTTGATCTCCAGTTGGTTGAACTCACAGATGCAAAACTCATGGACAGGGTAGCTGACTGTATATCCTTTTTCATTGCTGGAATAAAAGACTCCCAAAGACCCTGAGCTTTTACTTCTGCATCTTTTTCACAATAGTTCTGTAAAAATACTGTATTCTTTTTTTTACCGCCTTCAATTTGTAAGCAGCACTTTATTTTTCTGCAAGTAAATATGTACCATAGTACAAGGCACAGAACAAGCACTAAATATAGAGCAGCTTATACTTAGCCCAATAAAAGTTTTTCAAACTGTGACATGCTTCCCAGTCAAATGTGAAACCAATTTAGTGGGGCACAATATTTAAAAAAAAAAAAAAGATAAATACAAGAGCTTTTTGTGTTGTAAAATCTCTTGCTTATTGGCGTTGTAGCAAAAAATTAGAAGGCCACAATTTTGTAAAAGTTGATTCAGCTAACCTTCTCCAGTACAAGCATCTTCAACATTTGGTAAGCCAAGATATACTTTCTAAATCAACTAAATTTCAACCACACAGTCTCCCTTCTCTACTCTCAAAGCTAATACTAGGGGTTTTTTTTATTCATTTAGGGTAAGTCCGAAGTCAAATGTGCATTCTTCACAGTGTAAGTGTTCCCCAGTCTATTCATTCAGATGAGTCATCTGAGTGCTATCATGCACTTCAGTATGGGCTCTTGGAGCACCTGTCTCTCGCCTCAAGTCCATCTGAAATTCTAGAAGTCTCGAAGGGTTTTGAAATTTTCACATTCATACAAAGCTTTGGGATTTGTGAGTTTTTATTTTTTCAAGATCACTTCTTCCTTTACCCTGGAAGAAACGTCTCTATTTCCACTATAACATTACTTTCTTAATATTCTCTATATAATTTTAATGATATATGCTTCTATTTTCTCTTCTATCTTAACATTGACAAAATTATTCCCTTTTTTAGGTTTCACGTACATATCTTCCTATTCAAAATGTGAATTTTAAATCTGTCACATCTCTAATACTGTAAACAACACTCAATACTTCGCACAATAACTTTCCTAAATCTCACAAATGGAATTAGCTTCCTACTCTTCTAACTTTAACACTGTTCAAACCTCAATAATTATTTATGAATCTGGGTCATAAATTAGTGCCTTACGATGAACTCAACGACTGTGTGCACACCACACACTGCCCACAAACATACCAGGGTGCACTTCACATGCTAAGGCCTTGGGCCTTACTGAACTGTACTGAAAATAAAACAGAAATTTTTAAAAGGGGAGGAGTTTAACTTAGTGAATAGAAAAACAGATTGGGTAGATGTTTCTAATTACACATCCTCCATATTCTCAATCTGCCGTAAAGTATTTAGACGATTTAAATTTAGAAAAGTAGAAAATTTAGAAAAATTTAGAAAAAAATTAGAAAGATAATAGAGAGCCACAGGAAAATGGCAATAAGGAATTCAGAAGCAAAACACAAATGCGTGGAAAAAAGGGATGTGTTGTTCGCTGTGTCTCCATACGTGGTGCCGGAAACCCTCTTCCAACCTTCACTGTTCTGCCCTGTCATCCAGTTGTACTATATTTCTGATCCTCACCACGTGTGGAGCGTACAACAGACCACTTCACTCAACTCGCCTGAACGCATTCTCCTGGGGCCACGGCCCAGAAAGAGTGTTAGGTGACCGAATCCCCTCTTGTCCTGCTCCAGTTCCGGCCTTCACCCGCCACACTCACCAGACCAACATTGTGCAACCATTTCTCCTTAACTGCCCCAACCAAAAGAGAAGTCCAGAATGGACAACTTTAGCCCTCTTTAGGTCACTGTTGTTTCCTCCAGGGACTACCATTGGCTTTAAACTTGAGACAGACGTCTCCCCTCCAGCGGACTTCGCCCCAAGTTCCCAAGCCGCCCAAGGTCCCATTTCCCTCCACTTGCAGCCGGGCCTGTAGGACAGGTGCGCTATTTGCCGACCAAGGCTGCCGCGGCGGAATGACCTCTGGGCACTTTTCTATTGATACCTTAGACCCTCCAACTTCCTTCCTCCAAAATGAGCTTCCCTGCCCGTCCTCACGCTTCCCGGCCCTCCCCGCTGCCGGACGGTGCGTCCTCCTCCACCTCCCAGGTTCTCGGCGACCCCATCTGCACGCTCACGGAGGGGTGCCAGCCTCCCCGGGTCCGCAGTCCGCATCCGACCGCCCGACTCACTTTGGGCTTTTCGGACGGCTTCTTCCGGTTCTTCTTCTTCGGCTCCTCGCCCCGCAGGCTCCGCAGGAGGGTCGAGTCGTCCGTGGCCGGGCCCGGCGCGGCCACCGCCTCCTCCCGCCGGCGGGGCGGGCTCCTGCGCTTCTTGCGGGCGCCGGCGCACGCCGCGGCCCAGCCGTAGCCCAGCAGTACGAGCAGCAGCAGCCCGAGCGCGCCGGCGCCCACCAGGATCACCCAGCCCGGATATCGCCGAGGCTCCAGCCCCAGGTCGAGGCCCAGTTCCGTGCGCAGGAAGCCCAAGGCGACCGAGAGCATCTCCCGCAGCCGAGCCGAGCCCTCCTCGGCCTGCTGGGCCAGCTCCTCCTGCCAGCTCCGCGCAGCCATCTTCCCTCGCGTCAGGAGGACTCGCGGGATGACGCCGGAGCGCGGAGATGCCGCGGAAGAGCCAAGGTCTGGGTAACCTCAGACCGAGCGCATCGCGGCCACCGTTCGCGCCCGAGCCGGGGCTCGGCCGCTGCCGCTGCCGCCGCGGGGAGAACCGGGGGTGCTCCCGGGTGCCCCCGTGTCAGCCTCACGCAGCCCCCGCCGCCAGGAGTAGGGGGAGGAGGCAGGGAGTGTCTCCAGCGGCGGCCGCTAAGCGGCGTCTGGGCGCCAGCGCCTGGCCCCGCTGTCCTCCCTCGGCGGAACAATGGCGGCTGGAGCTGCGACCCACGGCGTGCGCCGGGCCGCCCGCGGGTCACGTGGGCGCGGGGCGTGGCGTGAGGTCACGTGGGCGGGGCTCGGGGGCGCTGGCTCCGCGGATTAGGTGGGTGGTGGTGGGTGCTGGCCTGGGGGACGCGGGGCGCAGGGACGGGTAATTACAGACCCGGGCCTGGGGTCGTGGGACCGGGAGGCCTCGGCGGGACGCGTCTCTGAGGCTGGAGAGTTGGTGCCTCGGAGGGGTCTAGGAGGGACTCGTAGGAGGCGGGGTGAGAAGAGCGAGGAGCTCAGTCGCGGGGATCTAGCTCGCAGCTGCCTCAGAGACACGGGTCTTTCTTTTATGATTTTGGGGCGGTGTTGGAGCGAAACCGAATTTTCTCCCTTAGCTCATCATGAAGTTCAGTGTCTGGCTCCCAGGATTTCAAAGCCGGGAAGCCCGTGGGTGGTATTATTTACCTATTAATTTATATCTTTAATGAGAAGTAATAAAAGGAAGCACAGTAGATTTTATTTACATGTCGAGCCAGTTTTACTTGCGTTTCATTTTAAACTTTTATACAACACTGCTAAAGTTCCTTTAAAAATATATGAATATATACATACTATGTGTTGAGCAGTTGTGGGAAGTAGTATTAGAAGGAAGCGAACTGCCTTTTCAGATTTTAAGTGCAAAATGTTTGGCAGCTACTGTACATTAGGGTAGTATTTAAATTTTAGTTTGTTATAAGGAATTATAATGTTTTATCATTAAATCATAATTGGCACGTAAGCAAGTGAACCAAATACAAGTACTGAATGCTAAAAAAGTGTAATGGGTTTTGACTTACTTTGAAGAAGTGATGTAAACCATGTGATTATTGGGTGGAAGAGTTTTGTAAATAATAAACTATTCATGCTAACTTGGTGTAGAGTTATAGTTAAAGACTATAAATTATAAAACCATAAAGGTGTCATTGATATCTTATTTAGTTCTAAAAGTTGACAAAGTTTGTTCAGATGTTTGAAATAAGCTTTATAATCTTGTATATTTATTTTGGTTCCAGACAAGAAGGGCCAGGACTTTCCTAAGTAGCCCTGTTGACCTTTCTAGATAAGCTCTTGTGTATTTATCAAACTATTACAACAATTGTAATGGGGTATGTCAGGTCCTGTGCTAGTCCAGCATGTATTAATTCAGTAAAATTATATTACTTTTCTTGTTTTTTTTCTGTGACTCTTCAATCTTACAAGTAGAAAACAAAGATGTTTATTGTACTTGGCAATACAGATATATTAATTTTTAACTTTCTAAATACTGTTGTGCTTAATACAGTCATTCATGTCAGTTGCTGATACTCATCTGGTGAAGCCAGCAGCACTGGGTAGTTATGTAGTCCCATAAACAAGGGTTTAGAGATCTGCAACAGGATGAAATTTAGGTAAAATGTGTTGAAGCAATGCTTTGAAAGACTCAAAGCAAAGCAAGGCTATATGTGAATGAAGTAAATGTCTGCTGTGGTCCAGGTAGACTGGGAATCTAATTTCTTGTGAATTGCAAGTTTAATGTAACATGTCTGAAAACCCTTATCCAAAACTCTGAACCTGGTTGGGTTAGGGTGGTCTTACAAGGGAATATCACTCAAATAAAAAGGAATGAACTAGAAATACAGCAAGCAACAGGAGTGAATGTCACTTAGGCTGTGTAAATGAGGCCAGAACCCCTTATGCAGAATTAGGAAATGCAAATTAGTGCATTATAATGGAAAGCAAAATCAGTGGTTACTTGACGACGAGGGAGCAGAGGAGGGGAGAGAGAGGTACCAGAAAATTTAGAAATGATGGATATATTAATTATCTTGGTGGTTTTATAGGTATATGAGTATTCCAAAACTTACCAAATTGTATATTTTAGGTACTATAGCTTATGTTTTTATGCTTCCATAAAGCAGTTCTAAAAGTGGCTCATGCCTGAGATCCTAAGGAGAAGGATGCTCCATTTTTACTGATGGGATTTCAAACAAAGTTTTTGCTAAACCATGATTTTGAAGAACAAGGTTTCTCAAGGCAAAAGCTTTGATGTTAATTATCAAAGCAGTTTTTTTTGGGTTTTTTTTACAATTTTGCTCAATATTCACTTACAGAATGGTTTTTCATGACAAGAGTCTATTGTTGGTCTCTACTATAATTTAACATACTTATACAATATGTGAATTAATTGCTTTTAGTTTAAAGGTTTTAAGAGTCCTGAAGAAGTGCTGTTTGAAAGTTACTCATTCTGACAAGCTAACTACCATACCCTCAAGTAAAGAGTGGCAGAGCTCATACTAGAACCCAGACCTCCCGCTGCTCTTGAGCTGATGGTCAAGCCTCTTTTGGAGAATGCTATGCAGTCAGTTCTTGGAGTCCGTGCATGTGTCAAATGTCAAGCTGTCATAACTGCCGCAGACTGTGGAGTCTAACAACAGAAGTGTATTTTCTCACAGTCTAGAAGCTGCAAATCCAGGTCAGGAAGCATGTTGGCAGCAAGGAGCTCTCTTTCATCTAAGAATAAAACGTTAGTGATTGGGACCCACTCCTAAGATCCTATTTACTCAGTCATTTCCCTAGAGCTCTGTCTCCAAATACAGTCACATTGGAGTTAGGGCTTCAGCACACAGACGTGTATGATACACGGTTTATCCCCATAACAGTGGGATGAACTTTTGTTTGAATGCTGATGAAAGAAAAATAACTTGGATCTCAAAGTATGGATTCTTGTTATGAACTGCAGGGTTGGTCAAAGAGGTGCACACCTAGGAGGACAACATCACAGCAAGCCAACTATAATCGAGAGTGTACCAAGTTGAGAGGTACAGAGTCTGCAGAATGCTATTCTCAAATCCAAGGAGAGTTAGTAAATAATGAAATTATCAGAAGTATCCTAAAACTCCAGATTGAAAGCTAATTTATTGATATTCCTAAGAGATGCTAAGAATTTATAGGAAGGTAAAAACCGAATTTGATCAGTTGTACCTCACCTGAGCATTAGGAAGGGCCATGGGTAACTGTGAAAGTGATAACAGGAGGGAAAGTTGTGGTACACTAGCCAAGAATGGTGGCACACATTCTTGAAGTCCCAGCACTCAGAAGGCTAAGGCAGGAGGAGTTCGAGGTCAGCTTGGGCTACATAGCAAGACTATCTCAATAAAACAAAACAAATCAAAAATATACCCCAAAGTTGTGGCATATCCACTTTAGCAATCCCATTCAGTACCAAATGTACCAAAGAATATTTACATTGTGGTAGTATGCACTGAAGGTTTAAAAAGTATGTATATGTACAATGAAAATGTGAAATATCTAGGAGTAATGGCCACCAAACTTCAGAGAGTAATCATTTCTAGGGATAGTGGGAGAGAAATGGGATTGGTGTGAATTATGCAAGGAGTTACAAGTGCTTTATGTTTTGTCTCAAGATAAGTACAAAGTTTTTAGGTTGTCTCTATGTGGCAAAAGTTGTGACAAAAGCAGTAGGTTGCATGGGAAGCTAGGTAGAAATGGAATCTGTCCTGACTGTACGAATGCCAGTCTGCTATATCCCACAGTGGGGATGGACAGACTGGATGATCCTAATTTAAGGTCACTTAGCCACTCTGCTCTGGTTTCATGTTTACCACACCACAAACTCAAGAGTAGTGTGGCTTCTTATGTAGACTTTGGTGTATAGAGAGAATGGATTGTAGTACCAACTTCAAGGAAATGTGATATTCTCAGCAATTACTAGTGTAAATCATGCATTCAAAAAATATACTGAGTGGAGCCGGGGAGTTAGCCGGTGCCTGTCTTGCAAGCGCAAGGACCCAGTTCGTTCCTCGGTAATCACATACAATACTGGGCGTGGAGACTCACGCCCAGCAGCAATCAGTACCACAATACCACAGTACCGGGCGTGGTGACTCACACCTGTAATCCCAGCACTGGGGAGGCAGAGGCAGGAAGATTGCTGTGATTTGAGTTTGAGGCTGAGCTCAGGGCCAGCCTGAACTACACAGTGAGACCCTGTCTCAAAAAAAAAAAAAAAAAAAAATACTGAGTGGCACCTAGCGGGGTGAAAATTATTCTCTTAAGCAACTCCCCATACATAAGCCAAACTGAATAAAGTTCAGCTATAACATAGTATATACACTGACACCATTGATCTGTGCCATTAAAAATTCAAATGGGACATGGGAAAAAAAATGTCTGAAAGAGCTCAGGGTAATGAAAACATGGTTGAGAAACACTAGGGTATGGAAACTGACAGTCTGTTTTGTCAATTCGCCTCCAGCGGTTTAGTTAGTGGGGCTCCATGGGTCTTTTATGCAGTCATTTCCGAGTTTTATTAAATTGCAACTCTTTGCTTTAAGTGCATGGTATCTGTCCTCAAAAATCTCAAAACCTCGTGTGGACCGCAGAGCCCTGCTGAGTTCAGAGGCACCTGGCTGTAGGAAGCAGGTGTGAGTTGGAGGATTGTAGTGGGTGCGCCCTGAGCTGTCATGCTTTTGGGGGCAGTTATTCAGAAAAGTTTCTTCAGCCAAGGTCATGTCTTCTCCAGGGACCTGCCATCTAGGGACTGATGGGTTTAGGGTAGAAAGTTACGGCCTCTTTGCCCAAACTTTGAGCAATCCCAAGGACCAGCTCGACGATACTCTGTGGGGCTGGCTCAGCACTGTGGGTCCTGTGTCTGTCAGCTCGGTCCTCCATCTGCCCAATCCAGGTTCCTTCTCTTCCCCAGGGCTTCCAAGAGGACACCCTAGTAGATGTCCTGCATGCTGTCTTCTGTCCGCATCACAGAGGTGAACGTGTCACAGGGGTGATGAGGTAGCTGCATAGTGTTGTGTGTCACTGAGAAGGGAGCAATCATTCCTACATCTCTGTGGCACAGCTCTGAATGCAGTATGGTTAATTCTTAAGAGATGATTAGAGTGTTGCTAAGAAGAGAAGTGTGAGGGCCAGCCCCGCCCCGAACGTGGTGTGTCTGGATTAGGGTGATCTTGTCTAAGTGACAAAGACCATGGGATTTGGCGAGACTCAGAGAGGGAGTAGTTCAGTGCATGCAGTTTATTTCCTCAAGTTCCTAGTCAATTGCTGCATTTTGAGTAAGATGTTCTTCTCTGCTAGGTGCTGTGCCCCCCACTAACTCAGATCACTTCCTCATGTTATGAACTTTCATAGCACTGTGCACTTTTCATAGTATTTGTCAGAACTGTAATTTCACATTGATTCTTGTGATTAATTTTTTTTCTTTCCTGACTATAATTTTCTTAAGAACAAGAGCTGTGTGTTTTTGCTCACCACTGTGTTATATCCTATACTTAGTATAATTCCTAATACAAAGATAGGTACTCTCAAAATATTTAAGAGAATAATTTATATTAATGTCGATGGGAGTATAAAAGACAAATAGCTATACACACACATGTTGCAGATTTTTCTCTCAGTGAAGTGTTGTGTGAGGAGAGACAAAAACGCCTCTAGCCATCTCTACCTCAGTATTCACGCCCTTCCGCCATCCCCTGCCCTTGAGAACAGGAGATCTGTTTTTCCTTCTGGTGATGGCTATCGCAGAAGGGCATGGGTTGTCAGTTCTGTGATTCTGCAACAGAAGACTGCAGCCCTCATTGTCCTGCCCTTGGTGGAATGGAGCTTGCATGCAGACAGGCACATGTAGCAAGAACGTGGACCAGCCTCTCAACACTTCCCGGTGAGAAAGCAAGACCCTTGGGTGACAACTGGGAAGAAATGGATCCTGCCAGCGGTCTCATGTGTTTACAAAGGCATCCCTCCCTGGCCTAGCATCACTACCACCTAACATTGCCTGAGAAACACTAAAACACCTACTAGCTTGTGCCCCATATTTTGACCTATAGAAACCAAGAGCATAGTGTTACCCAAAGCTGCTAGGTTGGTGGGACTATTGTTATGTAGTTAGGAGGAACTGATGTGGGTATTTTGGAACCTGTTTGCCAAGTGTTGCTAAAAGAGTGATATGGCTGTGAGACCAAGGGGTGGTCAAAGCCAGAAATTTGAAGAACTTGTTAAAGTCCAACTTTCTCTGAACATAGTAGAAATAGGAGCCTTAATGATATTCTCAGTCTCGGAAGGAGATGAGGAGCATGTTTTTGGAAATGGAGTCGGGTATATTTTTGTTATGCAGTGGTAGAAAGCTTAGGAGTCTCCTGCAATGGTGTAGAAAGCAGAATGTTTAAGTGATAACTTAGCTACAGGGTAGTGGATATTTCCAGGCAAAGTGTGGAAGGTGCCATTGGGTTTCTTCTCAGTATTTAAGGTAAAAATACAAGAGGGAAGGAATAAACAGAGAACTATGAAATGGAAGTCTGGGACTTGACTTTGTCCTAGAGGCCTAAAGGCTAATGCCCTTTGGCAAATGGATGTCACTCATGAACCAGCCTTTGGCAGACAAAAGTACGTCCATGTCACCATTGACACTTATTCAGGGTTTATCTGTGCTTCAGCACAAACAGGAGAGAAAACCAAACAAGTGATCACACACCTCCTTCGATGCTTTTGCACCATGGGCCTCCCATTCCAACTTAAAACAGACAATGGTCCTGCCTATACCTCTAAAGCTTTGACTACATTTTTACATAAATATAACATCAAACATACAACAGGGATTCCGTACAACCCTCAAGGACAGGCTATAGTTGAACGTACTAATCAAACTCTCAAATCTATGCTAATAAAACAAAAACAAACCTCCGAGTTTTCTTCTCCACAGGATCGCCTTCACCTGGCTTTATTCACTCTTAATTTTCTCACCTTTGACGATCAACAACTCTCTCCAGCACAGCGACACTGGAGTTCCTTTCAGTACCAAC
>PVIR01045716.1:0-10588 GCA_004026965.1 Petromus typicus
AAAAGGCAATTACTTATATTGGTAACTGATAAAAGTATTAGAATAGCATTGTTTTGTGAAAATTTAGAGAGAAAGAGGTTTGAAAAGACTAAAGTACTTAACTGAATACAATTCTACAGGAAGGAAGACAAGGATCAAGAAAAGGCCTCTAGTGTAGTTATAGTTTTTTTTTTCCCTAAACAAAGTTAGGACGTAAGGAATGAAGATATGAAATGTAGGTGACTTCAGAAGGTTTAGACGAAGTGATAAGAAATAACATACCCCTCAATCCTATCTCCCAACAATTATATATGCCATTTCATATAAGTAAGTGAACCAAGAGACAGTGACTCTGGTCACTGGGAAATATTTCCTGTTCTATAAAGCTAGTGTGCTAGAGTAAAGTCTATCTTGTCTATGAGTGCCACTTTGCACCTGTGACCAAGAGAAGAGGAAGACAAGAGACTATTGTTCAGAAACAGCAAAGGCAAAAAAAAAAAGGAGGACTTTTACTATCGTGTTTAAGGACAGGAGAGTCTTGTGTATTTATAGGTAGATGAGTAAAAAGAATGGGAAATACAAGGGGAGATAACTACAGAGGCAAACAGGAGCAAAAGGTCATTATCAGTCAGAACAAAAGTGAAGGCATGGTGGAGCATGCCTATAATTCCAGCAATCAGGCGCTGAGTCAGGAGGAACACTGAGTTCAAAACCAGCCTGGATTACACACATAGTTAGTCTAAGGCCAGCCAGAACTGCATAGTGAGACTCTGCCTAAAAAACAGTGCAGGGCCAGGGATTTAGCTTAGTGGTTCCAGCACCCGCCTTGCAAGCACAAGGGCCTGGGTTCGATTCTCAGTAATGACATACAATACTGGGTGTGGAGACTCACACCCACCAGCAATCAGTACCACAAACCACAATGCCAGGTGTGGTGACTCACGCCTATGATTCCAGCCCTCTGGAGGCAGAAGCAGGAGGATTGCTGTGAATTTGAGGCTGAGTTCAAGACAAGACTGAACCATAAAGTGAGATCCTATCTTTAAAAAAGTGCAGGTAGAGCATTGGTTTTAGAAAGAAACAAAGAGGAGATGAATAGGGAAGATTCAGAAACAGAGTCAGTGCATAGATGATGTAGAAATTGCAGAATGTGAAAAAATTCAAATCAGGTAAGGTCATTTTTCTTTGAAAGAAAATAAATTAGGTCATCTTCCCTAAAGGGAACTTATGGAGTATTAGTGTATTTAAAGAAGGTCATGATCTAAAATTGTTCCTTAACAGACTACGTTAGTTCTATACTTGAAACTAAATTTTTAAAAATTTATTAGAAAGTATTAAATTCACTTACTATTAAATTTATTTATTAGAATTTTACATGGTTTATTTAACACGTGTATTAAAACTCTTGATTGAATAAATATTCACTTCTTTCTATTTCTGAAATACTTAAAAAGTCTACATGGTCTTGGGCCAGGGAGTTAGCTCAGTAGATCCACTATCTGCCTGGAAAACACAAGGTCCTGAGTTCAATTCTTGGTATCACATACGCAATACCAGGTGTGGTGGCTCACTCCTGTAATCCCAGCTCTTTGGAGGGAGAGGCAGGAAGATTGCTGTGAGTTCAAGGCTAGCCTGGCTACATAGTGAGCTCAGGGCCAGCCTGAACTACAAAGCAAGACTCTGTCCCCCCAAAATAAAAAAGTCTACCTGGTCTTAGTCATTATCTTATTAATATTCATTTTCAAAAACATAAAGGTATATGAAGATATGCATTTTTAAATGCTGTATAACCTCCAAGTAAGCAAAACCACCCTGAGGCACATTCTCTAATCAAGTATAAAATCCTGGCTATTCTTCTAATTTATTTATTTATTTATTTATTTTTTGAGACAGGGTCTTGCTTTTTTGTGGTTCAGGCTGGCCCTGAGCTCAGCCTCCAACTCACATCACAGCAATCCTCCTGCCTCTGCCTCCCAGTGCTGGGATTACAGGTGTGAGCCACCACGCCCGGCACTGTGGTATGTGGTACTGGTTGCTGCTGGGCATGAGTCTCCACGCCCAGTATGGTATGTGGTTACCGGAGATTGAACCCAGGCCCTTGCGCCTGCAAGACAGGCACCGGAACCACTGAGCTAAATCCCCGGCCCTATTCTTCTAATTTATTAAGGCAAATTTAAATATCTAAGAAATATATACTAATTATATAACGTATGATAATATATAATCTATAATAAATATAAATATATAATATATAATAAAAATTTACATCAAGATCCAATATAAAACAGTAACGAGCATTACAACATTCACAAAGGCAATGTTCCTAGTAACATATCTGACATACATCACAGGCACACCACTCTTGGAACATGAGTAAAATATTTTTCAACTGCATCTGTATAGCAATGGCAGCCTCCCAGTCAGGATCTACTTCAATGTGTTGCCCAATCTGTCTTCTGATTTCTTCCATTCCCTGCAAAAAAAGATTGGTAAACACATATGACCCTTTTTTATTCATACTTTACTGATAAAATGTAAGACTGTTGGGATTCACATGTACAAATTTTACCTCTTAACATGGTCATTATATTAGATCAGAGTATAAGGGTTCAAATCCCAGCCATCAGTGGTACAGCTAAGGAACAGAACATCTAACTGCAAATATTGTCTCTGTCTAGTTATATGTAGGGTCAAATTAAGCTTTCATTCCTTTTATGTAAAATGAGAATAATAATGGCCAATTACCTCATAAGATTGCTGTAAGACTGAAAAGAGATACTGCATATAAAATGCTTACTACACATATATAACATGACAAGCATTCAATAACCATTAGTAGTAGTAGTAATAGGAAGTTACGGTATAAAGATAAAAGTATGGTTAGTGAGTCATTTACCTTATTTTTATTTTGCTAGATAAATTTTCTCATTAAAAATCTACAACTTTCAAAGAAGCAGGAAAAGGAATAAGAAAAGGAAAAGAGGAAAAAGAGAGTAATGAGGAAAGAAGGAGAGGAGAAAGAGAAAGAGGAAGGAAATGGGATAAGAGGTAAGAACCCTGTTAATGAGCTAAATTCCTAGCCCAAAAGAGATGAGAAAGAGGAAAAGGAAGAAGAAAAAGAACAACAATAGCAACAGCAACCACAACACTAAGAATATACTTTTAAAAATAAATTTTTTCACTGATGTACAGAAGAATACAATACCTGCATACAGGTAAGAATCTTCAAAAAAGATCGAAAGCCTTCAAGGAACTGTATTCTTAATCTTTCTGTCCATATTGTGGGCTTGCTGATCAGGATATACCTATCATGTCAAAAAAAGAAAGAAATATTTCATTTCTATGTCTTGAGATATTTTAACATTCTCAGGGGTATAGACAATGATATCAAAATTATATATTTTAATTTCTTAAAATAATTATAAGTTCGGAGCAGAGGTTAATAATTTATTTATTTTTACTTTACATAGAAACAGCAAACTGTGAGAATATTCCACAAGAGAGAGATATTAAAGCTGAGGCTGGGGTGGAGATTTAGCTCAGTGGTTCCGGCGTCTGCCTAGCCAGGACCAGGTCCCAAGAACAATCTCGGTACCACATATCACAATGCTGGGTGGTGGCTCACACCTGCAATCCCAGCACTTGGGAGGCAGAGGCAAGAGGACCGCTGTGAGTTTAAGGCATGCCTGGGCTACACAGTGAGTTCGGGGCCAACCTGAATTACAAAGTGAGACCCTATCTCAAAAAACTAACACAAACAAATAAACAAAAACTTAAAAAAAAAAAAAAGCTGAGGCTGACTGCTCTGTACATTATATCCTGAGAAGCTGGTATGATTAAACAAGCCTGGGGTATTAGCCAACTCTGGCCAAATCACCTAGAACTCTTTATTTTTTTAAAAATTGAAATCTTTATTGGTACATTACATATACACATCATGATTGCACTCAACAATGAGAATTTGTACCAGTATATGACACAACTTCTCAATTTTTCCCATTCCCTTACCCACCCTACCACTCCCGCTCCATATACATAAGCTTTGTTTCCTTTCTTTTTTATTATAATCTCATTATTTTTCCCCTCATTATTTACCCCTTTACCCCATTTTCCTCTGAATTCTTAATATTCATTACCTAAACGGCCAACTGAAATCCCGTACTGAACCTAAGAACAGATTTCCTATATCTAGGTTTTCAGAATCTAGAACCTGGAAGAAGGCAGTGAAGACCAATGTCAGGATGTACTAATTTCATAAAAGTATAGATCAATTGTGGCCTATAATTTACAGTATTTCCTTTGGCTGAAAAGACAATGACTGGTTTCATTTCCAGCTGACCAAACATTTATAATGGAATCACTTCTCAGCAATCTCTGATAATTATTAAAGTTATTTTCCATTCAATCAAAACACATTCCTGTCTTATATATTGAGTACTGGGAACATACACATGGACAAGACATACATCCTTTCCTTGAACTTCGGAGAGCAACGACAGAACCAGACACATCTAGGGGACACTGCAACCCAGTGGGAAGCACTGGAATGATGCCTAGGACCAGGAGCGGTGTACGAAGCCTGGGCTACACAGTGAGTCACAACCAGCCTGAACTGCGGGGCAAAACTCTAAGACAAGGCACTAAGAAAATGTACAAAGAAAGTAATACAGAAATATAAAAGGGAACCAAGACAGGTAATTTTTCTAAATTGTAAGGAGAGTGGGCTTTTGGAGGGGGGTGACAGTGAGAATTTTTGCCATTCATTAGACATCCATTACCATGTGATTACACATCAAAGTATCATCACCACTGTGGACATGGTGGGACACACACATAATCCCAGCTACTCAGGAAACTGGGGCAAGAGCACAAATTCTAGACCATTCTGGATAATTTCCGCAAGTAAAAAGAAAAAAGGAAAGAAAAGAACAACAGGGCAGGGGTGCCTACGGGTGTAGTCTAGTGGCAGAACACTCCTGGATTCAAGCTTCAGTATAAGAATAAAAAGTAAAATCAGGACCTTATTAAAGAAGTAAGTTTGAAATATAATTCTTGGCACCTAAATCCTTCGTGTTTTGATTTGAGACAAGATCGTGCTATGTAACTGAAGCTGTCCCTGAATACACTAAGAAGCCCAAGCTGCCCTCAAGCTGAGGTGATCTCTGGCTCAGTCTCACAAGGGCTCGGATTACATGTGTGTGCGCTATGGTACAGCCCTGTAATCACAGCACTTAGGGAGGATAAGGCAGGTGGATCACAAATTTAAAACTCACCTGGGCAACTTAAAGAAGATTGTTTCAAAATTGAAAAAGAATAAAAGGGGGTGGGCTTGTACTTCAGTGGTAAAATACCTCTGGGTTCAAATCCCAATACCAAAAATTCAAAAAATGAATTTGAAAGACTAAATTAAAATCTGCCAAAATAAACCAAAGGCACCATGGTCTGGCCATTCTCTAGAGCACTACTTAGGGTATAGCCCACAGAAGGTGGAAGGGAAGTGGTCTCATCTGAGTGCTTTTTGGAAATGCAAGATCTCAGGATCTAGTCAGACCTAGTCAAGAAAAATCTTCACCTTAACAAGCTTCTCGTATAATCTGCACGCATATGAAAATGTGAGAAGCACTGATCCAGAGCAACAGGGAATTTACATTTCTAGTTTCACACACTCAACCTCAGCAGTTGTCCTTACAGGTAAACAGGAAAGGATAAAGGAAGAAAGGAAAGGGTAATGAGGGAAAGAAGGGAAATCGTAGATAAAATAGGTAACAAAGAGGAATTGGAAAAAAGAGAGAAAGGAATAGACTAAGTGGAAGAGTAAAGGGGTGATCTGGGCCGAGAGTCTGTTTCCACACGCTTTTCATGTATGGAGCGTGGGAACAAGTGACAGGTGCTATTTCCTTAACAGGGCTAGGATTCATGTCCACCCTGAATTAACAACTACGAAAGCAAACACCCCAGGAATCTTCCACAAGGCAACGAACAAAGCTAAATTAACAGACATATTATTAAATATAAGAGGAAAGTAGTAATACTTCCTTTCTATGCTCTGCCAGGCAGACAGCTGGAGAATTGTGCTCATCCCTTAGCACATAAATGGTGAACACTTAACTGGAACAAGTTTAGAAGAGGGCAAAGATTTAGAAGAAATTTTAAACAATATGAAATGAGAACAGTTAAAGAAGTGGCTTTCAGATGTGGCAGCTCACAGGGAGGCTGAGGCTGGAGGATCACGAGTCCGAATGCCAGTTTGTCAAGTTAGCAAGACCCTGTCTTAAAATTAAATACATACGTGCAATAAAATGGGCTGCAGATGTAGCTTAGTGGTAGAGCATTTGCCTAGCATGTGCAACAGCCTAGGTTCAATTTCTATTACTACTTTAAAAAAATATTGCTTGGAAGATATGACTGGTGTTTTAAAATTTGTTTTAGTTAAACGAGAACTGAATTTGTTCTAAGTAGATAAAGGGAGAGTTAGGTAATGAACACTACACAAAGACAGAAATCGATACAAAATAAGAAACTTTCTAGCTAGCAAATGGAAAGGACGTGTAAGAGCTGGAAGGAACTGTTTTGACAGCATGAAAATTTCCTGAGGGGGCTTAAATACTTTCTAGTAGTACCAAAAATGTATTTCATGCTGAACTAAAGTTCATGGTTAGAGTATGGAGAACCACAAATTGTGGATAAATTTATACTTTGTTCTGGAAACAGTAAAGCTATATTAAATATCTGTGATTATCACTAAGAGATTTAACAGCAGGTTTCAAGAAGAAGGAGTAAATAAACTGCAGAATTTGTAAGGGCACAAAAATGGGGTTAAATAATTATTTGCTATACAAACAGAGTATATCTAAAGGTATTAGACCACTGCCCCCCTGGCCGCATACAACTCTGATTTTAAAAAGCGTGCTGCCTGCTACCAAATCAACCAAAACAAACACTGGCCGCACTGTGAGGAGAAAGGAACCCTTCTGGACTGCTGGTGGGAATGCAGACTGGTGCAGCCACGGTGGAGATTCCTCAAAGAACTAGGATTAGAGATCCATTTGACTTCACTATCTCCCTGCCTGGGTATCTACATGAAAGAATTAAAAGAATCATATCACAGTGAAATATGCACACCCATGTTTATAGTGGCACAGTTTTTTTAATAACTAAAGCTTGGAAACAGCCCCAATGCCCATCAATACGAGACTGAATAAAGAAGATGTTCTTTGTTAAATGAGATGGACTATTACTCAGCTACGAGGAAGAATAAATTAACAAATGGGCCAGAAAAACAGAGTTTCAACCTGCCAAAGATGAAAGCTAGATCCATCTCCTTAACCATGCACTAAACCAATCAAAGAGGATTAGACACCTAAATATTAGAACAGAAACAATAAGCTTGCTGGAAGATAGGTTAGGCAGAACATGTGGAGACATGGAGTAGCAAGGATTTTATGAACAAAACCTCAGTAGCACAGGAACTAGCATAGAGAATCAACAACTGGGACCTCATCTTATTAAAAAGCTTCTGCACAGCAAGATAAACCACAAACAGAGCAAAACGACAACCTACAATGTGGGTAAAAATTTTTACCAGCTGTTCCTCAGACCAGGACTACTACTGACTAGAATATATAAAGAACTGAAAAAAAATCAGACACTTCCCCGCACCAATTAAAAAAGCCCAATTCAAAAATGGGCATCTGAGCCGGGGATTTAGCTCAGTGGTTCTGGCATCTGCCTGGCAAGTACAAGGTCTCAAGTTTGATCCCAAGTACCACATACCACAATGCTGGGTGTACAAGACCCTGTCTCAATAAAACTTAAAAAAAAAAAAAAAGAAAAGAAAAAAGAGCATCTGAAAGAAACAGAAAGTTCTCAGAAGAAGTAGAAGCAGCAGCAAAACAAACACATGAAAAAATTGTTCAATATCACACTGGTCATTCAAGTGCTGTAGATGAAAACAACCCTGAGATTCTACCTCACTCCAGAAAGAATGACTGCTACTGAGAAATTGACCATATCGATATGGGTTATTTTCTTAATAGAATGGAGTACTACTCAGCCATGAGGAAGGACAAATATAGAGACCTTTATACTTAAATGGATGTACCTTGAGGACATCCTGATAAGTGAAACAAATAGGACACAGATGTGTAAATACTGTGTTGTTTCTCTACTGTGAGAAAGTGAAGGTGTAAATGAGGTTCAAGATGTATGATAGGCACTGTGAAATAGGAAGAAAATGTTCAGAGGAAAAGGAAAAGGAGGTGGGAGTAGGGGAAAGTAAAGGAAGGAAAGAAAAAATTTGACGGGAAAAATTAAAAAAGGAAACAAAGCTTATGTATACTGGGAGGTGTGGCAGGGAGAGTGGAGGAATGGGAAAAAAAAGAGTCGAGATGTGCCATGTACAGTACAAATTCTCAGTGGTGAAGGTGACCAGTGTATGTATAAAATATACCAATAAAATCAATGAAAAATATAGAAAAAAATTTAAAAGCCTTGTTGCAACAATGAGGGTTGAATAAATCACAGGCTGAACAGCCATGATTTTCAAAACAGCCCAGCCACAAGTGCAACAGTTGTGCAGTCACAGAGTCCGAAGCAGCTGCGACTCACTTCCACACCCTGATAAACCCCTGGCCTTGAAGGACTGCGGCTGTGATGTTTGTATACCAGCAGTCCCTTTCACATTTGTTTTATTTTGAGACAAAGTCTCACTATGTAGTTCTGGCTAGCCTTGAGAAGCGAGCTGTGTTGCCAGGCTGGCCTTCAACTCCCAGCAATCCTCCTGCCTTAGTCTCCTGGGTGCCCCAGTTAGGTTTTGAGTCTAATAAAATCTGTCTTTGATTGAAGAGCTCAATTTCTTTTCCTAATAATTTCTGATTAGCATTTTCAGATAAGGTTTTAATACATATTTATTTATTCTGTAGGGCTACACTGTATAGTGAAAGAAACAAGATTTTTATAAATAAATAGTAGTTAAATTCAAATTCCAATTCTGACATTCATTACATTTGTGGCTTTAGACAAGTAATTATAATCTACAAATCAAGATTGTATCATTTACTTTACAAAAAATGTTCAAGATTAAAATGAGGTAAAATAAGCAAAGCTCCTTAACACAAGAATTAGTACTAAATTTCACATAATCTTTATGACAGCAAATTATACAACATGTGCTATTTGACATGTGCTCAAAATACATTACTTTTCACAATATTTTAGAAATTAAACAGTATAGAAAGTCACAGTACAGAAAGACCCTCCCCACCAGGGCAGACCAACAATATTCACTGACTTATCAATGACAACTTTAAGTATATCCAGTAGGAGTTCTGCTTTTTAATTTTTAATTTTTGATACTGGGAACTGAACTCAGGGCCTGGAATTTGCCAGACAGGCCCTGGGTTGCTGAGTTACATCTCTGGCCTGAGTCTTGTTTTGCATAATATAATTCATGCATAATTTGACTATGGAACAAATATGAGACATAATGGCAACATGCCAATTTACTATCTAATTCATTCACCATCTCTACTGCATTGCAGATATGATAACATTAACAAATTACCTGTAAAGAAAAGACTTTAATGCCACATTCATATGAGAAACTGAGGAATCTTAAAGAGCTTTAAAGAATTCATCTCAGTAATATCTAGAATCTACTGTGCAGTCCAGAAATCTAGAAAACACTTTTCTGTTTGTTTTTATTTTTAGGTATTTTTTGTTGTTGTTGTTGCTAGAATTGAACTCAGGGTTTGTATATGCTAGCAAGCAAACTACAACTAAGCTATACCCCAACTCTCTATTTTCCAATACATTTCGAAGCTGGGTTCGAAGTCTATTTGCTTCCACCATCTATAAACTACACAGTTACCAAACATAGATACAATTGGAATCCCTACTCCACACCCTTGAGGCAAGAAATAATCTTATATGCCTTTGAGTTTTTAAAAAATGGCCCCTAAAGCCAGAGATTTAAACTCGAGTGCTACACTGTAAGCCCAAGGGCCTGAGTTTGATCTACGGTACCACAGAATTTAAAAAGTCACTAAATAAATATATTTTGTTTTAGTATATTTTAAAAATAATTTTTGAAGTCTATAATTTCTTAAACAGTTGCCTATCATAACCCTTATGATATTCACCATCTATTTTTAAAATAAATTTATTTCTTTTTAGGTGCAAAGTCCCAAATGTGACTTATCATGTGATTTCCCAATTCTCTTCAGGGAAAAAACCCTCAATTAACAATCTTCTGATAAACATTGATGACTTGGTATACATATGAAAAGGGGGCTTGGGGCCGGGGATTTAGCTCAGTGGTTCCGGCGCCTGTCTTGCAAGCGCAAGGACCAGGGTTCGATCCCTGGTTACCACATACCATACTGGGCATGGAGACTCACGCCCAGCAGCAAGCAGTACCACATACCACAGTGCCGGGCGTGGTGGCTCACGCCTGTAATCCCAGCACTCGGGAGGCAGAGGCAGGAGGATTGCTGTGATGTGAGTTGGAGGCTGAGCTCAGGGCCAGCCTGAACCACAAAGCGAGACCCTGTCTCAAAAAAACCTAAAAAAAAAAAAAAAAAAAAAAAAAAAAAAAAAAAAAAAAAAAAAA
>PVIR01045717.1:0-10575 GCA_004026965.1 Petromus typicus
ACAATCCTCCTGCCTCTGCCTCCCGAGTGCTGGGATGACAGGCGTGAGCCACCACGCCCGGCACTGTGGTGTGTGGTACTGGTTGCTGCTGGGTGTGGGTCTCCACACCCAGTATTGTTATGTGGTTACCGGGGAATCGAACCCGGGTCCTTGCGCTTGCGAGACAGGCGCCGGAACCACTGAGCTAACTCCCCGGCCCTAAACTGACTCTTTAGACTAAATGTTACTACTCACTGGTAATGCCTTTGTCCCTCCAGAGACCAAGAAAACAACAGAATCAATCAAAGAGTGGTTCTTTGAAAGATTAAATAAAATGGACAAACTCTCAGCCATTCTTATCAAAAAAGACAAGACTCAAATCCATGCAATTAGGAATAAAAAGGGTAAATCACAATGAATCCTACAAAATCCAGATCATCAAAACTTACTTCGAGAATCTGCATTTTTTTTTTAGGGTTTTTTGAGACAGGGTCTCTGTGGTTCAGGCTGGCCCTGAGCTCAGCCTCAAATTTACACCATAGCAATCCTCCTGCCTCTGCCCCCTGAGTGCTGGGATGACAGGTGTGAGCCACCACGCCCGGCACTGTGGTATGTGGTACTGGTTGCTGCTGGGTGTGAGTCTCCATGCCCAGTATAGGTATGTGGTTACTGGGGATCAAACCCAGGCCCTTGCACTTGCAAGACAGGCGCCCGAACCACTGAGCTAAATCCCCGGCCCAAGAGAATCTGCATTTTAAAAGGATGCAAAACATAGGAGAAAGGGACAGATTCCTAGATATATATAAATTACCAAAGCTGAATCAAGTAGATATACAAAATTCTAAGTAAGCCACGATCAGTCAGTGAAATTGAAGATGTAATTAAAATCCCACCAACAAAGAAAAGCCTAGGGTCTGACGGATTCACTGCTGAAATCTACAAGAAATTTAGAGAAGACCTACTGCTACTACTTCCCAAACTCTTTAATGAAATAAAAAGGGAAGCAATACTCCCAAGTCATTCCTTGAAGTAAGCATTACCCTGATACCAAAATCAGAGAAGCAACCAGCCAGGAAAGAGAGCTACAGGCCAGTGTCTCTAATGAACAAAGACAACAAAATCTGCAGAGATATGACAAACAGAATGTAGCAAATCATCAGGAAAGTTATACACTATGACCAAGTAGGATGCATCGCAGGGATGCAGAAGTGGTTCAATATATGCAGATCAATAAACGTAATGTACCATGTTAACAGAGCCAAGGACAAAAATCATATGATCATCTCAACAGATGCAGAAATAAAAACTGACAAAGTCCATCATCCACTTGTGATAAAGTCTTACAGAAAATTAGAACAGATGATCTTCATCTCCACTGGATAAAACCCATCTATGACAAACCAACAGCCAACATCATACTAAGTGGACAGAATCTGAAAGCTTTCCCTCTAAAATCAGGAACAAGACAAAGATGTCCACTAGCCCCAGTCCTATTCAATATAGATCTGGAAACATTAGTCACAGCAAGTAGACAAAAGAAAGAAGTAAAAGGAAAGACGATAGAAAAAGAAGTTAAATTATCATTATTTGCGGATGACATAATACTCTGCATAGGAGATGCCAAAAACTCCACCAAAAGATTCCTAGATTTAATAGCCACATTAATAACCATAAATTCAGTAATTTGGCAGAATAGGGAGCATTCACAATCAATAGCACTGCTTAGAGTAACAAACTCATTGAGAGAGAAATTAGGGAAACCATACCTTTCACAGTACCATAGAAATAAAGAAAGACAGACCTAGGAATCATCAAAGAAAGTAAGAGACTTTTACATTGAGAACTACACTACTCTGGGCCAGGGATTTAGCTCAATGGTCCCAATGTTTGTCTGGCAAGTGTGAGGTCCTGAATTTGATCCCTGGCAAACGCATACCACAATGCTGGTGTGGTGGCTCATGCCTGTAATCCCAGCACTCAGGAGGCAGAGGTAGGAGGATTGCCGAGAATTTGAGGCTAGCCTGGGCTACACAGTGAACTCAGGGCCAGCCTGAACTAAGGCAAGACCCTGTCTCAAAAGAAAAAATACCTTATTATAATAAGACATTTGACTGAGAACCCTCTGCAGGGGCAGAGATCTCTCTGAAGGAGGCCACAGACACCACTGTCTTATTTTAGGAAATAGCCACAAGCAGCCCAACCTCCACGAAGCATCTCCAGGATCAGTCCGATCAGTCTGCAGCTTAGAGCCAGGACCCTCCACCCCCAGGCGAAGTCTGGCTTCTGGATGCTCAGGTGACCCTGGCTGTTTCCAGCAGCACCCTACTTTGTTTTGTTTCTTTAGTCTTGTGGACTGAACTCAGGGCCTCCACACTCAGCCATATCCTATACCATTTCATTCATTTTTTTCTTTTTTTTTTTTTTTTTTTTTTTTTTTTTTTTTTTTTTTTGAGACCAGGCCTCTCTTTGTAGTTCATGCTGGCCCTGAGCTTACTATGTAGCCCAGGCTAGCCTCAAACTCACAGCAATCCTCCTGCCTCTGCCTCCCAAGTGCTGGGAATTACAGGCGTGAGCCACTACACTTAGCATTGTGGTGTGTGATTACCAGGACTCAAACTTGGGACCTTGTGCTTGTGAGACAGGTACTGGAAACACTGAACTAAATCCCCAGCCCTCACTCTTTATTTTCACAGAGGTCTCACCAAGTTAAGGTGCTCAGGCCGGACTTGAACTATCCTGCCTCAGCCTTCCAGAGTGCCTGAATTACACTCAGGACACCTGGCTAAGGTATTTTGAAATTAAGACTTAACCATTGTTTTAAGAAAAAATTCTAAAGAACACTTATTAGACAGATTACAGAATAGCATAAATGTAGCTACTACAGTCACAGGAAACCAAAAATTTCATGTGACTAGGTTTAATTCGATATTCACTTTAGGCAGTAGCTTGGGACTGAACCTATGACATTTCTGGATACAACTTGCCAATATTCTTCCTTCATTCACCTGATGACTTCTTGTCAATCAAACTGCTATGAACACATGTGAAAAGTCTTAGCGTGGATGCAGGTTTTCACTTACGTTGGGTCAGTACATACTTGGGAGTGGTACTTCAGGTACACACATATCTTGAGTTTTATTTTACATTTTCATAAAACTGCCAAACTGTCCTCCAAAGTGACTGTGGCGTTTTCCACCCCCAGCGCTGGCCGGTGAGCGTTCTAACTCCTCCCCAGCCTCGCTCAGGCTTGGTGTCGTCAGAAGCTTCAGTTTTAGCTGCTCTGGTGGGTGGCAAGCACCGTCTCACTGTGGCTCCCATTTTGCATTTCCGGATGAGGATGGTGCTGGGCACCTTCCAAGTGGACGTTGTATTTTATCCATTTCAGGGCTACTGGAGTTGAAACTAGGATCTTCACCCAGAGCGATGGCCCCTTTCACTATTTATTTTGAGGCAGGGTCTCGCTAAGTCACTCTGGCCAGGCCAGGCTTGAATTTGCAATCCTTCTGACTCAGCTTGCCAAATAACTGGGGTTAAAAGATGTGCATCTTTGGGCCTAACCCCACTGCGTGCACTTTAATAATATAAGGTGGGGGACGATCTGTAAACCGTTTCGTAGGCTTCTGGATGAAGGAGGCAGCATGGACCTTGTCAGGCTCCACAGCCTCATACACTCAGCCAGGCAGGGAGAGCTCATTTTGCTAATAAGTTTAGGTGGGTTGCAAACTCTTTTTAGGTGGACAATATTCGGCAACTGATTTGTCAGGTGGCTGAATTAGATCCTTCATTTCATCCCCTTCTTTTGTTTTTTCCAAAACCTGAGGCACCAACTCGCTTTGTCCTTTAACTGAATTTCACCCCTCTCCCCAGTCGCCTGCTGTCAGAGTCTACCCCGGGGCGCAGGCTCGCATCCTGCCTGCTCAGCTCTGCTTCCGGTGTGCCGGCGTGGGCATCTCGTGCTCTCCCTTTTCTTTACACTCTTAGTTTTGACCCAAAGAAAATCTTGTACACAGGTGTTTATTAGATTTTTGCTTTAAAGATATTTTTCATATTTAGAAATACTTTTGGGCTGGGGATTTAGCTAACTGGTTCCAGAGCCTGTCTGGCAAGTTCAAAGGCCCAGGTTCGATCCCGGTAACCACATACAACAGTGCTGGGCTTGGAGACTCACGCCCAGCAGCAACCAGCACCACATACCACAGTGCCGGGCGTGGTGGCTCACGCCTGTAATCCAGCACTAGGGAGGCAGAGGCAGGAGGATTGCTGTGATGTGAGTTGGAGGCTGAGCTCAGGGCCAGCCTGAACTATAAAGAGAGACCCTGTCTCAAATAAATAAATAAATAAATAAATAAATAAATAAAAATCCCCAAAGAAATACTTTTAATTTCTGGCACTTTCAAGCAATACTTCATTACTATCACTTGCTGTCCACAACTATAACATGTAATGAAAGTAAAATGAGAGAAAACAAAAAACTTATCATTTCTTTTTTTTTTTTTTTTTTTGAGACAGGGTCTCACTTTTGTGGTTCAGGCTCGCCCTGAGCTCAGCTCCAAACTCATCACAGCAATCCTCCTGCCTCTGCCTCCCGAGTGCTGGGATTACAGGCGTGAGCCACCACGCCCGGCACTGTGGTATGTGGTACTGGTTGCTGCTGGGCGTGAGTCTCCATACCCAGTATTGTATGTGGTCACCAGGGATTGAACCCAGGTCCTTGCACTTGTAAGACAGGTGCCAGAACCACTGAGCTAAATCCCCGGCCCCAAACTTATCATTTCTATTGTCCAAAAATTATACTGTTAATTTCTCATGTTTCTTTCCAGGGTTCGTTCTCCTCATAGAACTTTAAGGCATAAACCCAATAGCCATTTATTACTATTTGGTCTGAGACGTTATTGTTATTTATTGTGATGAGATAACAATTGAAAATATGAATGTTTGGATTTTAAAAATACATTACAGTAAATGACACATTGCTGTTAGTCCCCTCGGCCAACCCCCAGGTGGAACCCAAACTCATCTTCCTGCCTCAGTCTCCCAGTCCTGGGATCACAGGTGTGTATCATGTGCTTGGCCCTTTAAGGCTACTACATTTAAAATTCACATCCACGGAGCATGTTTTTTCTTATATCCAGGCCAGGGTTATTTTGAGCATGCTGGCCGAGCACTCTCCCTCAGAGCTCCAGCATCGGCCCTCAACATTATGAAAGTTTTCAGCCATCTAGAAAGAACTTTACAATGAACACCGCCGTAATAACTAAACTCTACACTTAACACTTCAGTGAGTTTGCTTTACCGCATAGACATCTTGTACCTATTTGTGATCTTTTATAAATGCGTTTTGTTCTGTGTGCTGAGCACATATAATTAAACCGGAATAGTACAGAGACGAGCTGGCCCTTCCATAGGGTGGTATCACAACTCACAGCGTGTTCCACATTTCTAAAAAGCGTTACCACATGGCTTTGTGTATCTTCTACATGAGGCTGAATTACACAGAACTAGACACACAGAGAAACTTGATGAAAATCATGGCATCTTGTCCAGAGCTATGCGAGATGTTACTTTTAGGGGAGTGTACGAGAGGTATGTGAGCTCTGTGTCCCTTACAACTGCAGGTGAGCCTACACTTATCCCGAAACAGAAGGTTAAAAAACAAAATTAAAAATATGTCAAGACAAGTTTTGGGCACTGGTCGCAGTGTTACCTATCTGTGCACCTGAGTCTTTGGAAGGTGTCGCTCGGGTGCGGTGGGCGTGCTTACGCTGGTCCCGGAAGCCCAGCAGAGTCACGAGAAAAGACTTCTCCCAGGACGTGGTGTTCGCTGTGGTTGTGAAATGGTCTCTGCTTGTGCTGAGGATGGTGGAATCACTTTCCATGCTGTGATTTCTCCCGGGAACCATCTGGAAAGAGAGATGGTTGATCAGTCATCCATTGATGCCATTCAGGTTTTTGTTTTGTTTTGTTTTGTTTTCGTTGTTCCAAGGCCTGATCAAGATGGCGAACCTTTTGGAGCTTTCATTGATACAAACACCCTGCCATGACACGTGCCACAGGTTCGCCACCACTGACCTAAGTCGTGCTAGGCAAGCACTTTACTACCGAGCTACATTGCCAGCCTTTAAATTTTTTTTTTTTTTTTGGCTAAGTCACCCAGTTTGGCCTCAAAATTTAATCCTCCTGCCTCAGCTCCCAAGTAGCTGTGACTCCAAGTGTGTACATTTTTTTTTTTTCCTTTGGTACCACGGATCCAACTTGGGACTTTACACTTGCAAGGAAGGTGCTGGAACCACTGAGCTAAATCCCTGGCCCAAAACAAATTTGCACTCTTACTATTTGGTCTTCTTTAGACATAGTTAAGAGTGCTGGGACTAAAGAGGATTATACAGTTTATGACTGAATGCCCCTTTTTTATATGGCCATGTAAAGTCCCTGAGGTGTTAATAACAGCGGCACCGTGAAGGCGAAAGCACCTTCCAGCTGCCGCGTCCTCAGGTGCTCCCGGAAGTGCTCATCCCCATTTAATTCCCTAAGAAGCAGTTCATACCACAGTATCTCCCACTAAACCACAGATGCAGAGGGAGTCCTATTTTGAGCTTAGTAACACCCTTCCAGGGCTTCTGACAATGTCCCCTCAAAGGGCTGAAAGCCAGTTCTGTCACTGACAAAGAAAGGTGGGATTCATTATGTATAAACTATTTATAAATGATAAGTAACAAGGTATCAGATATCACAAATGAAATGCACAGATTTTCTTTCTGCTCGTATGTGGAAGGAAGTAAACCTCAACACTGTAGTACCTGGGAGAAACAAAATTCTGAGACAAATACTTGGATACTTGGAATCCTCTGAATTTTTATTTTTTTATTTTTTGAGACAGGGTCTTGCTTTTTTGTAGTTCAGGCTTGCCCTGAACTCAGCCTTAAACTCACAGCAATCCTCCTGCCTCTGCCTCCTGAGTGCTGGGATTACAGGCGTGAGTCTCCACGTCCTGCATTGTGTTATGTGGTGACCAGAGATCAAACCTGGGCCCTTGAACTTGCAAGGCAGGTGTTGGAACCACTGAGCTAAATCCCTGGCCCTAAACTTATTTTGATGGCGCTGGGTACTGAACATAGAATCTTTACACTGAGCTATATCCCCAGACTTTTTATAAAATTTTCTAACTATAAGATTTTGGTACTGGGTCTAGGTCATTAAGTGATCAAGCCCAACTCAAACCTGCATTCCTCCTGCTTCAGCCTCCCAGAGTGCCAGGCTAGCAGGCATGTGCCACTGCCCGGGCTTCGGAATCATTGTTTATTTTTTTCTTTGAGACAGGGTTGCTCTTTGTAGTTCAGGCTGGCCTTGAACTCACCGCACAGCCCAGGTCGGGCCTCGAACTCACAGCAACCCTCTTGCCTCTGCCTCCCATGTGCTGGGGTTACAGGCATGAGCCACCATGCCCGGCATTGTTGTATGTGGTTATCAGGGATTGAACCTGGGTCCTTGCACTTGTTTTTTTTTTAATTGAAATCTTTATTGGTACATTATATATACAATCATGATTGCACTCAAGAATGAGAATTTGTACCAGTGTATGACACAACTTCTCATTTTTTCCCATAGCCCTTGTATACATAAACTTTGTTTCCTTTTTTTTTGTTATAATCTCATTATTTTTCCCCCTTCACTTCATTTTGCTTTGAGTATTTTCTATTTCACAATATATAACATACATTCTAGAACTCATTTACATCTTTATTTTCTCATACCAGAGAAAAGATGTGATATTTACCTATCTGTGACCTATTTATTTGACTTATGAGGATGTCCTCAAGGTACGTCCATTTAAGTATAAATGATTCAAACTTATCATTTTTTTATGGCAGAGTAATACTCCATTCTGTAGAAGAACCACAGCTTTTTAATCCAGTCTCCAGTTGAGGGACATTTTGATTGTTTCCAAGATGTAGCAATCACAAACTGGGCTGCTATAAACATGGGTGCGCATATGTCACTGTGATATGAGTCTTTTAATTCTTTTGTGTATATACCTAGCAGGGTGATGGCCGGGTCAAATGGGACCTCCAATCCTAGCTTTTTGAGGAATCTCCAAACTGATCTCCACAGGGGTTGTATGAGTCTACATCCCCACCAACAGTGGAGAAGGGTTTCTTCTCTGCAGCCTCACCAACATTTGTTGCTGGCTAATTCTGAGATAGCAGCCATTCTTTGTGGAGTGAGTTGAAATCTTAATGTTGTTTTCATGTGCATCTCTCAAATGACTAGTGATGATGAACATTTCATATGCTTCTTAGCTGTTTTTATTTCTGAACCTGGGCCCTTGCACTTGTAAGGCAGGCACCAGAACCACTTAGCTAAATCCCTGGCCCCTGAATCATTAAAAATACATTTATACTTGGAAGATTCTGTTGTACTAGCAGTAAGTATTCTGTTCTCCAGGATGAGATGACCATACTCTTCATGCTTGTTAGGTAATTGCTGCAAGAAATACAATTTTTGATATCTGTAGGTTGGCATCTGAGTTACCAATTACTCAAATACTTTGTGAAGACCGAGATTGATCCAAGTCATAACACAGAAACTTAGTTAAATTCAGAAATCTGGTTAATGTTCCCAAACTCTGTGCTAGATCATTTTTTAAGAGGCCTTTATCCTGCAAGTTTTAAAAGAGAAATTAACAAGCTGGGCATAGTGGTGTGAACCTGCACTCGGGAGGCTGAGGCAGGAGGATGGCCATGAGTTCGAGGCCAGCCTGGGCTCCATAGCACGACCTGGCGCTGCACACAGTTCTGCCTGATGGTGCGGATGGCCCGCTCACACTTTGGTGCAACTGCTTCACCTCATGGCTGGACTGACATTGTGTCCTATTGTCATTCCCATCAGCATCAACTTCATACTCACCAGGACAGACCTTCACTCCTGGGCATTACTCGAGAGCTCCTTTAAAGATGAAGCTGATGGAGAACCTCACCTCACAGGAGCTGGGTGACCGAAATAGATGCGCTCAGAGGCAAGGTTGATGTGTTGTGGTAACAAAGAAATCAGCTGTTGCATGTTCTCAAAGTCAGAATCTGACCTGAGAGCCTCCTTCTTACCTGTAGTTAACCTGCCCAACTTCAGAGCCCCTGAAGTCTCAGAAGGTGGCTCTTCTGGAGAGATGAGGCCTGTACCTCCCGGGGCCATCAAGGACATCACGCTATGTCTTCTACCTGTGCACAGAAAGAAATACCGTGAGACTTGTCGTGACACTGGAACAGGGGTTTTGAGAGCATGAAAGCAAAGAGGGGTTGACAGTGATAGAGTAAAAGGTAACGCTGGTTGGAGAGGACTTGGAACCTCAACCTTCTCGCAGTCTGTTTAAAGGCCCATCAGCTACAATGTCCAGCCGGGACATAGCCCTTGATAGAAGTCGCCTTAGACCTGCCTAAAATCAGGACAGGAAACAGCTTTGCTGAGGTGACACTTACACAATTCAGCTCCTCAGACAAGCAGTGCCTGACCTGCTCAGTACAGGAACAGGTTTCATAGAAGACAATTTTTCCAAGGACGGGACTTTATTACTTTATGAATGTACATGGACATACAGAATAATTACCTACCAAATTGCCGGCATCACTGGCTCAGGCCGGCCTCAGATCCGGGCACTCCTTCGCCTAAGCCATGTGCAGCTTAGGTCCCTGGCACACGCAGGTCACAGGGAAGAGTGTGACGCTGCTGTTGGCCTGGGGCCCACGATGGGGACAGCTGTGACCACGGGGAAGTTCTGCTCTCTGAGGCGCTGCCCCTGGGCTCCCGTCAGATCACAGAGCAGAACCGGTCCTTCGCCCAGGGACCGAGGACCCTTGAGTCAGAGAGCATAACTCTGTGGTTTTAAGGATATTTACAGGGTTGTGCAACCAGATGCCAGGTCTAATTCTAGAATTTGTCTCCCAGAAGAGAGACTGGTCCTCCTTAGTCCCTCTGTTCCTTGCTGCCCGTGGCAGCCACTAATCTACATCTTTAGATTTGCTCCTTCTACATATTTCATCTGAATAGATCACAACACATGATTTGTGATGGCTTCTTTTACGTGGTAAAACACTGGAGGGACTGTCCGCATTGTGGCAGGATGACCACATCCACGTCCATTCCTCTTTTGGTGACTGAATGACATTTCATGGTGTGGATATACAGTACTGGGTCTTAATTCAGCCCTTGATGAAATGGACAGTTGGGTTATCCTGCACATGATTATATGTGCTTTTGTATGAATGTGTTTTCAAATTCCTTGGGTATAGACCAAGAAGTAGAATTACTAGGTTACACGGAGATTCCATTCTTAACGTTTCCAGGACTTGACAAACCACTTCTGGATGTGGCTCCCTCCTTTGACAGCCCAGGGTTGAGCGAGGCATGAGTGCTCCACGTTCTTGCTCCATCTAGGTGTGAAGTGGTGTCGCATTCCCGTTCTGCTCGCAGTTCCCTACAGAGGGTGAATATCTTTTCTCGCACTTTGCAAATGCAATCTGTTTACTCTGTGCCAACTACTGAGCGCTGTGCTGGGTTGTTTCTCAGTGGGCACTCGGCACCCTTGCCCACAGGTTGGGTCTCGGA